>JANLJB010031184.1:243-61785 GCA_026212285.1 Bursera cuneata
GCTGATATAATAATAATTTGATGGAAAGTTCTTCTGTAGGCTAATCAATAAAGAGAAAAGTTAGAAACTCTCAAGTGATTGAAAATATAGAGAAGCCTGTTCTTTGACTTGTGTTATCCTCTTAATAAATGTCTCCCTAGAGTCCAAAAACCAAGTTTTCTGCTTCCAAAAACACATTAACATACAAGCAACACCATCAGGTCTATTCGGCTAGAAACTCTCAGCACACAAACACAAAGAAAAGAGAGAGAGAAAGAGATGGGGAGAGCTCCTTGTTGTGACAAGGCAAATGTTAAGAAAGGGCCATGGTCACCTGAAGAAGATGCAAAGTTGAAGGAGTATATAGAAAAAAATGGGACAGGAGGGAACTGGATTTCTCTTCCTCAGAAAGCTGGTAATCATCATCATTTTCTTGTTTTCTTGTTTTCGTGTTTGCTTAAGAGAAAAGACTATAACATTTTGATTTTTGACCGTATATATGTAGGGTTTGGTCTTCTGTCAATTTATGTATCAGCTGATTTGTTTGTGATCTTGAACGCTTTTTGGTTCTGTATCAGGTTTAAAGAGATGCGGGAAGAGCTGCAGGTTGAGATGGCTTAACTATCTCAGACCCAACATCAAGCATGGAGAATTCTCCGATGATGAAGATAGGATAATTTGCAGCCTCTTTGCTAACATTGGGAGCAGGTATTATCATATCTTTCTTTGATCTTTCCTTAAATTTTCCCTCATTTTTTTCTTCTCTTCTTTTCTCTACTTTACAGAAGTTGATCTGAGTTGTTTATATATTTATTTGTTTTACATACAGATGCTTTCTTCTTCTACTTCTTCCTTTTTTTTTCTTTCTTTTTGGGTGGGCTGAGCTAATGAGAAGAAATATTAAATGTTTTGGAAAGTAAAAGAAACAATTAAGTCTTCAGGGAACTTTTTCGTTTGTGGGAAAAAGTGGGCTTGAAGGAAACTTGCATGCTTCAACAAAAAGCTTATCATTTTAGAAATTTTTGTGTCATGATGCTTCTGAAAGTTGCATGCATTGACAAGTATAGATTTTGTCCTTAGTTACGGATTCAGGAGAAGCACAGTTAGATTTCTTCTAATGGAACTTTTTCACACCAAAGTACAGGTGGTCAATAATAGCAGCGCAGTTGCCAGGCAGGACTGATAATGATATCAAGAACTACTGGAACACCAAGCTCAAGAAGAAACTAATGGGCATGGTTAATCTATCTCAAAGAAAGCCTCACCAAGCTAGCTTCTCATCTCTTCTCCAAACATCTTCTTCATTATCATCACTATCACCTCAACTCTCATCATCATCAACAATATCATACACCTGCAACAACAACAACACCAGTACTTATTACACCCCGGCTAGATCTTTCACAGTTATTGAACCAAATTCATTTTCAAACAGTCTTTTGAGCAGCAATTCTTGCATCACTGCAGCTGGGTCAAATATTCTTCAATCCCAAGAGAGTTTGTTAAGTCCTATGCAACATTATCAAGTGAAAGATAGTGTTTTGATGTTTGGAGGTGAGGCACCAGCTAGTTGCAGTTCTTCAGATGGGAGTTGCAACAACCAGATCAATCATGGCAAAGAATTAGAGTATGATTATGGTGTTAGAAGTGACAATGGACAAATGGGTTTGCAGAATTTTTTTTATAATGGGGTTGAACAGAACCAAAAGTTCATGATCTCAAATGGTGGCGACCTCAATAATAGCAGCAGCTGGAGTGAGCAAAAGGCAAGTGGGTGTTGGGGTGAAACTCCATTAGACTATGGGCTTGAGGAGATTAAGCAGCTTATTAGCACTGGTCGTTGCAACAGCATTTTGTTTGATGAAAGCAAGACAGAAGAAAAAGTCATGTACTACTGAACTGAATACTGATGCTGACTGTGAGTAATATCACAAAGATTTGAAAAGGTAAGGAAGAGATGGGTTGAAGATTCAGATTTAGACTTCGAGTTTTTTTTTTGTGTGTATGACTTTGGTGTTTTCAATGGAAACAGCTTGTTTTTTGACAGTACATAGTAAAAAGTTTCCTTCGTGCATTTCTTTTTGGGAAATGATGAATGTGCTAGTACAGTTAAAACTGCAAACAATCAGAAATAAATGTCATGGAAACTAGCCATCCATCCATCCACTGTCTTTCTACTTTCAAGAACCAAAACCTTGAAATCCAAGCATGCACTTTTTCATTTTAATTCTTAATCGTTTTTCCCAATATTTCTGAATTCATCAGAGTTCTTCAGTCATTTTTTATAATTATTTATTTTCCCCATTAATCAATTTTGAATCTGGTCAGTCAAGCCAAGCTGAAGGCAAGCTTGGATCTTTGTGGATATTATCTAACAAGAATATATCAAAATGACTTGATGTTAATCCTAATCTCAGTCTTCTTAAACAAGTATATATGTGTTAAAATATGAACTCACCAATATAATACCAATGCCAATGTATATAATATGCTATGAAGGAGATATATTAAGGCTCATTGGTCTAATTGCTTTGTGTGTATTATCTCTTTGTACAATAATCTTGTATTACAAGTAGCATGATCATATGATATGGGGCATGATTTATTTGTGCATGCATGCCAATTGGCTGGTGGTGCTGATTATTAACATGATTTTGATGGAACATAATATAAAAAGCATTAACTTTTTAATTTAGCTGCAATAAGGCTCTTTATTCATTCAAATGTGAACTCTAGTGGTGCTCAAGATCCATATGATGACAGATGCGAGCTTGGTCTCAATTATTGATTCCCCTTTGATTAGGACCTCTGGTGGGTATGGAGGCAAATAAGAAAATTGAATACAAAGTTAGATTAATAAAATATTTAACATAATAAACAAACCCAACTGGGGCTCAGATTTAAAAATGAAAACAAATGAAGTCATATCTATGAATTTATAATGCAAGTGATAGAGAATCCTCATAGGGAAGCAGTCCAAAAGCTCCAAAATTATATGATCTCAGGATAATGATGCCTTGGTCATATCATTGGTTTTTTTTTAAATAAAAAATATAAATCAATATTTTTTTAAAAAAATAAAAATATAATTTTTCCGAGAAGCATATTGAAAGGTGAGTGGCATTGACCTCTTCACCATTTTGTTTGCTTCTTCATAGGATTAATTTGATTAATGGGTTTTGCCAGCTATAGGCAATATTTAAGATCTTAATCAAATTTGTCTTAAAGCTATATGGAAAATGTTTTCTAGGAATGTCTTCTCTAGCTGTGTGCAAAAGTCAAAAGGTGTGGCACCTATTGAACCCATGAGATATTTAACCCATTTTATCAGTATCATATATTATATATACTCTCAATAAGGTGCAAAGTACTGTTAATTTTCTATGAAACATAGAGATAATAAACTATGATGAACTTCAAACCCACGTAACAATAAATTGATAAAAATCCTGCGTCTTCTGTTCAGAATTCAGTATACATAGTTAAACAGAGCAATTCTGAGCCCAAACTCGCAAACTCTTCAATCAAAACCTTATTTTGAATAGAGATTCATGGTTTGCTCTAAGTCTAACTTAACAAAGAGAAAGAATCTAAACGTAGTGAGAGATGGAGCATATATAAATGTTCGTGTCTAGGAAAACTTAAATTGATTCTCTTTGTTGCCCTAACATAGCCAATAGCTATTCCTTTGTTGATATTAGACTAGCTTGAAGTATTACTAGTTTAATTTGTATCCACATTTAATAATATTTATATATGTGCTAGCTGATGTGCATGCATACGCAAATTGGATTATAGTAAAAGGCATCACCATGAAGAGCTGTCGTTGGATTATACTACTTTTACTTGTTCTAATATCTCTGACTTTGGAGAAATGATTAGAAGTAAGCCTAAATGACAATTGGCTATCTAATCTAACAAACAGAAAGCAACTCAGTCAGACAGAGAAATGAAAACTCAATTTGTTTTACAATAAGTCCTTGAAGCATTTGTAGAGAGAGTGTCCTCTGGCCTAAATTTAAAGTAGAACTTTTTATAATTTTAAGCTAAAACCTAGGAGAAACTCGATGAAAATTTACTGATATACTGAAATAATTTACTGTTAACAATTGGTTGATAATATACTTATTCTACCTTTGTTTCCAGACTTTTCATCTTTATAACTAAGCAAATTAAATGCTTGAAAGTGATAGTAAGAGAGGGCTAGTAAGGGGGCATATAAATTAATTCAATTCACATCAACATGACATGTAAATACACTATTCGACATGGATGAGCATGTGAATCACAGGTATGAATATGATATGAGATTAGTTTTTTAGCATGGATGACAATGTGAATCATGTGGAAACAATCCTACTTCTAAAATAAGAGGTCATCAATACATAAATATATAAGGGTAACAGTAAGAACTGTTAGTATATACTCTTAGTTTTTTATTTTATTTTTTTTTACCATGGTTAAAAAATTTGTGTATTGTTAATTTAATATAACAAATGTCATAATCATTTTAAGTATATAAATCAGAATCATGAACTCTATTTTCTCATATTATATAAATTTTAGCGGCATATTTTATATATAGACTTGAATACCTAATCACGTACACATGGAAACGGGGTATGTAATACTCTAGTTCGTTATGAAGCCCAGTTTGGTAAGTCAGGAATTTTACTTAAAATGTTCCCTGGAGAAATTCAGAATTAGACTTGATGATCTAAGATGTCTATATTAGAAATTACAAGGAGGAGGTCCGGTCCTCTGTGAAAAAGAGAAAAAAGAATTTAGTAATGAAGTAAATGGAAGAGAACCGATCTGTCCGCTTTCCCAAGTAATGAACTAATGATTCTGGAAAGGTTAATTCTAGTGCACAGAAAGTTTTGGGACGATTCAGAAAAGCTGCTAAATCTGCCCAACTCCAGTCCCATGCGTAATGACATGAGAGGGCCCATATCTTGTCAAATCTCTTGCTAAAAGAAAAAGTTACCGTAGAATGGGCTGGAAAAACAACAATCACCGAAAAGGTTGAAGGCATGAAGCAAGCAGAGAAGAGGATACAATCAGCAGCATCACCACCCACAACATTAAATTTTCTTCAACAGTCATTCCAATCTGGGCTATACCGAGTATTGGGCAACTATAGATCTCTTATTATTACCCAAAACTACAATTCAGAAATTAGGCCAGAAAGGCTTCCCATCCAAAGTTGCAGAAGGTAGAAATATACATGCTTTACTCCATTTTCATGCCATATATGAAACAGTTTGCAATGAAATAACCATGGAGACTAATAATATCAGGTTCTGGATGACCTCCAATACAAAGAATAATTTTATACATAGGGTACAACAGTTTATTTACAGAATGCACAGATGATGATGATTAGGAGAATTAATGTACATCAATAGATAATTTATTTACAGAAAGTCCCATTGCCAATAAATTTTCTCTACAATCCCTCCCCCGCTCTGGACTGCAAGGTGAAGTGTTTCAGAAGCAGGAGGAACCCCCCACAGATATGGCACTGCAACAGTCATGGTTAGCTTTTCATGCAAACCACCTTTGCTTGCTTTCTCCGCAGCAACAATCTAAACATAGAAGATACACACGTTTTAATAAATACAACAATTCCAGCACAGCTCAACTTTAAAAGAACATGAATGCCAGACAATCAAGTCAATGCAAAATACAATTAGAAGCAGCATTATTGTCAAACATATAAAAGAAATATTTGAAAAATTGAGATGAACCAATGTGTTGAAACTTGAACTGAAGGTTGTCCATCAGTGTACATACAATTTCCAATGAACCTATTCTTAAAACAAAATGAAGAAACTTATGGAAAGATGCAGCTGCTAGTTAAGTACCTTTTTAAAAAAAGTCACTCAGTTTTATACTAAAATGGTGCATTAAGGCAACAAAATGTAAACCAAGTTGGTTTCGTAGTTTTGCTATATAACAGTCAGTAGCATCACAATGAATTCAAAGTGGTCCACTTCCAGAAATTCACAAATAAACAACAAATGGAACTTAAAAGACAAATAGATATAAGACTGTTTTCAACTGAATCACGAAAACAGCAAATGAAGACATGCAGTTAAATTGGGACTAAAAACCAGTTATCTAACGAGACAAAACAAGGTCGAATCTGGTGCTAAACCAGCTGGCAAGTCCAGTTCTCAAAAAGCCAATGGAACTTTCCTTTGCCAACAGGAGAAGTATGATTCAACCATAAGATCCAAACAAGTATTTTAGTAACATATAACACGACCACCATGGAAAGTGAAACTACACATATCCGTTTGATAAATAAGAGCTGAACTTAAAAGAATTAACCAGCCTGCAATTTTATGCAAACTGAGGCTGCTGGTGGAATAGAAACTAGGAGGTGATTTCATTGTCCAGGATGAGAAACTGAGAGTGGATACTCTATTGTTGTCTTTAATATGTGTTAAACCAACCAAAGCAGACAGAAACCAGCTGTTGATAGGAAAGTAAAATAGATAAAATATACCATACCTCCCCACCATGCTCCAAAACTGTATCCTCCACAACATCACTTAGCATTTCAATTGATCGGCAAAACCCCAAGATACAAAGCCTTCTGCCCATATCAAGTCCCTGAAATAACCAAAACTGAATGCATAAGACAAGAGGGACAATATACTCAAAAGCTGGCTTAAACTATAAGTAGGAGAATAGCTTACATTTGTGGCAGCAATATCAAAGAGAGCACCTAAGCATAGACTCTGGTTTGGATCCATGTAATCACTCTCTTGAAACCGCTGAAATCTTTGCGAGGTTTTTGATCTCCCTTGATTCTTCTGTCAAAAAGTAGTCATCTTTTCAACCAACCAACAATGTACTTTAATATTGAGATTAGATATTCATAAGCAAATCTCGAATCCAAATTCTAGTGCAATCAAGAATCAACACGGAATAGGAATTCAAGCTCAAATTTAGGTCCATAAAGCACATAAGGGTATTACTAGTAAGTAACTGATAACAACCATACAATAAGCAACGCGAAAAAAAAAAAAAAAAAAACTAGTGTATTCTAAATTGACANCACATAAGGGTATTACTAGTAAGTAACTGATAACAACCATACAATAAGCAACGCGAAAAAAAAAAAAAAAAAAAACTAGTGTATTCTAAATTGACATCTTAATTGTTTTAATTTCTACAGATTAAATAGATAGCAATAGCAAACATACATCTGAAGAAGTGACACGTCTAGGGAGCATGGAACCTCCAATCTGAACGAGCCCATCAGCAGTAAACAACGTCACTCTCTCTTCCTGAACCCATTGGATTCCTACAAGACAACCACAAACGAAATGATTTCTCTCAGAAATTAAGCAATGAAGATTATAATAGAAATCAAAAGGCTTACCGCTGTGACCATCGGCCCAAGGGAAGAAACTGAAGGAATCGTCGCCGAGGAAGTTGGGGGAGTCAGAAGCTTTGGGTGTGAATCGAAGGAATCGTCGGCGAGAAGTGGAGGGGAACTGGAAGGAAGTGGGTTCTCTGGGGCGAGAAATAGAGGGAAGAGAAGAGAAAGGATAGAAGCACAAAGTAGAGGTTTCGGGCATGGTGAGGTGAAGAAGAAGAAGAAGAAAATTAGAACACTGCAGAGATTGTGATCCAGAAACAGAGAGAGAGAGAGAGAGAGAGAGAAAATGGACAGAAAGGGAGGGAAGGACAAAGAAGGAAAGGGAAAGGGGAGAGTTTGGACGCCACACGCAGAGGATTGCCACGTGGCACTACCTAACTGTTTTATTACATGGAAGGTTTCAGACGGTTGGCTCTTGGACTTCTCGCACTGCTGACTATGCTTGCTTGGTCGGGAATTTGTTTCAGTTATAATTAAGTAAATAGGCAATTAATTTTATGGCTAAAATTTTATTTAAGAAAAACTGTTTTACTGAGATAACTATGAATTTAATTCAGATTTTTTAATTGATTTTATTTAACTTTAAACTAGTATTACTTCAATTTTTAATTTTTTCGGGATAAATTTTTGATAACCTTTGAGATTTACCGAAACGACACAAATAACCTTCACTCTTTTGAAATAACTTCAACCATCTTGCTCATTATCAATTAACTGATCACCACTCACTCCTTCCTTTGGTTACTCCCATTAACAATCTTGTCATGGTCAAGTATTTGATTTTCGGGAGTACAAGTTCCTTGCCTTTGCTTCAGAATCCTCACATATGCAGGAAGTTGGATTCTATGGAACTCACCCCTTGTCTGGCTTCACCTCATTTAGTTCTCCCATGAGTCCAATATGATAAGTTTGTGCCTTAGAGACAAACTGTTTTCTTTTGAGGATAAAACAAAACAATTCAAAGTTTATCCACAAATCAACAAGCATGAGCACTTTCCAAGTCTAAAACAACTACCTTAGCTTTGGAACAGATCTTCGCAACCACATGTTGTCCCCAAACCTGCAAGTTCCTTAAAAATTTCAATATCGATTTGAGCTTTCTGAGCTAGGAACCATAACGTTAAAGAGAGAAATGGTGCGAAGAATAGGGCACAACTATTTCATACAAAACCAAGTTATCGACTTAGAAACCCTAAACTTATTAGTGAGTTTCACATAAATTGACCATACTACCCTAAACTGCCAAGATTATTAGTGGTATAATTGGAAAGAGAGACTGACATAGATTTTAGTGTCTGATGGATTCAAACATGTGGATTCCAAGATCAGAGTGATGAGAAGAGTAACTTGAAGAGAGAAATAGGGTGAGGAGGAGAAAAAGAAGGACGGTATTTGAGAAGAGTGACGAACAAATAGAGTAAAGGATATAAAAGTCCTTTCATTCTTACAACATCCATTTTAACTGAAGCAATTTCATGATGAGGTTATTTGAACCTATTTTCAAAAATTAAAGGTTATTTTTGCCATTTTGATAAACCTTAACGTTACCCATAATTTACCTTTTTTTATATATTGATTGTGATTACTAATTTCACTTTTAATTTTTTAAATTATTGAGTTGACATTAAAAATAATTATCTTTTAATTTCTTACTCACAACATGTTGAGATTGTAATGGAGTAAGGATAATAAGATATATGTTAAATTTTTTAACTCAAATAAATTAAATTAAAAATGTTGGATCTCGGGAGGACTTTTGAACCATTCAAAAGGCGGATCACCTTTTCGTGAGAGGATCTATAGCATCTAAAAATCTTAATCGGTGGAATAGAGTCACTACTTTTTAGATTCTAAGCTCTCTGAACCTGTAGCCTTTCTGGTGTATGTTTGTCATTCATTAGAAGCAAAATAGGTAAGGGTATTGTATTTGCAGAACTCTTTTGCAGAGATAACCAGAAGATAAAAAGAGAGAGAAAGGTGTCGATATACTTGGTACTTGATACAAGGATGACACTCTAGGGTTTTTCTATGGCAAACTAGTGGCACAAAATAATTCTTAAAGAGGGAAGGGCGACACTAAGGGTATTCTATAAAAACCTTGCCGTTCTCTCTCTTCCAATTGTCTATTATAATTACGTCAATAATTAATTAGGTTTTGATTGCTTTATATATGCAGAGGGTAGTTTAGGAAACCAAAAATATAAGATACCTATCCTTTCTACATTTTAACCTCGTATATTAAATATTTTTTTTCGTAATTTGATTAAATTGAATTACATAGCACATCAAATTCCAAGAATCAAGGTGTCTATGTCTCTCCAAGGGAGGCAGTACACTTATTATCAGATTATAATTGTTGCACTTCCAACCCTAAGAGGCTTTGGGGTAAGCCTTATATAGGTCCAACCCATACTCAGGCCTAAAAATATTTGATTAGTTATTTGTAACCCATAAAAACATGTCTTGTGTGAGTCTAACCCACATTCAAACCTAATCCAATAATACAACCATGATTAGTCTTGTAATGAGTCTAATCCAATTAAAGCCCAATTATAATGCAACCCATACTACTAAGTACACTATTTTTTTTTTTCAAATACACCAGGAATATATCAAATAAGTCAAATTAAATCATAACCTATTTTTTCAGTCCACATAAAAGCCTAAATGAATTAGACAGCTAGCTAAGGAGCCTTTATGGACATATTTAATTACAAGCTCTAATGGGTTTAACCTAATATTTTTTATGTCATAAATGTAGTGCATTTTATCCATTAAGGCTGAATCATTCTACTATAGGAATAGAGTTGTACTCTTGAATCAAATATTCTTTTTACCAAAAAGCTTAATAATTTAACCTAATTAAATTATTTCTCTGAGTTTATCCATTGAGCAAAAAATTCATAGAAATATCTCATAGAACACTGATAATTGAGGGTGAGTTAAATTTACCGTTTTATCGCGCTAATTACATCTTTGCCCTTGTGGCCAGTTTAACGTCTAATTAATGAATTAGTTTAATAAAATTTCTTCATTAACCACTTGGCCAAGATTCATAATTCAAAACCTTGTAAAATCCTCAAGACAATGTCCTTTAAACCTTTAGAGTTATGAATTTTATATTTATGGAATAGTATTCTTTGTTTTATAGATCTTACAATTTGAACTAGCCAAGGTATTGACTTTTATGCTAAAGGTCTTATATTCTATTATAATAATAGATTGTACCCTACAAGCTAGAGATATACTACCCACTCAGGATTAAGGTATGTATGCCCAAGTTACCTTATGTGTAGTTTATGTTTAGCCACGGTATTTATACTAAATAATACACTTTACTTGGCCCGTTCAATGTATTCATAGTATAAAAGTGTCTTTGCTTTAAAATCTCTACTTTAATGATTTGAAACTCATCATCCTCATAGAGGTAAATAATATAACAACCTTGTCTAAACATAGAGTCCAACCCTATTTATAGATTGTGAACTTAATTTAAGTTATGATAAAGTTTTGTGTCTCCCATGTATGACTACCTCATATAAACATGGACTTTTTCATTGTTCTAGCTCTAAATCCTTGATCATTGATGTAATAAAGAGATGTGGAAGATGATTGCATAAAAATAACTTTTATTTATTTCATAATTATTTTTATTTGCAGAAATATATCTTACTCTTAGGGCATATTTCTAACAAAAAGTAGAAAATCATGCATAAGCATGATCTCTCGTATTTCAAGTGAGTATAAAATTGTAAGAAAATATATTAACATAGATGACATTTTGTAAGATTCCCAAGACATAACCAAAATACCCTCCATAATCCACTACCAACCAAGTAGTGTTAGAATCGATACTCCTAAAGCAAGCTTAAACGGATGCAAATGAGGTCTCTTTATGAAATAAGTGAGAGTTGAATCAAAGGGAGGTGAACAAAATCTCAATCTAGGCCTTTACTTGGCAAGTGAGGTTTTACTCCGTAAGAGTACCCAACCTCACCAATTAAGAACTCCACATTGACACGTGCAAAAGCAACATTCAAGATTAAATTATCCTTACTTAATTTACCAACAGTATTATCAATGAGGATATTGATAAGCAAAGGTCGATCCAACGAACGATTGATGGAAGATTACTAATTAAATACTATTAAACTTAAATTCTGAATTAACTTAACAATTAAAACAAGTAATTAAAAACTGAGGATTTTGATTTAAGATATTAACCACTGCAAGGAAATTAAACAAACTGAAACTATAATTGAGAATTATAATCAAAAGTTCATTCCTCACCACTAAACTCCTCTAACAATAAAGCCCTAATTTACTCTTCTTCTCTCGATTCCTAGAATTAATTCCAGAAATGTATCATTTTCAAAACATCAATTTTGAGATACTCAGTCCATTTGAATAATCTATACCTCTCATATTTAGTTAATTAAAGGTCCGCTTATCAATCAACCCATTTTATTAAACAATCTAGAGGTTCACTTACTAAATTTAATTCAACACAAGCATAGAGTCCAAGAGGTAATGATTGAACCAAACAAAGATTAACCATTATGATCTTTTAACTTGGGAATCTAACTTACTTTGCAACCAACGATCACAAATTGCTACTAATATCTAAAGGTCTTAACAATTACATATTAACATCCTAGAATAGCATGAAACAAATAATCATAATATCTTAGTTGCGCACCTAATCAATCAAGACAATTATTCTTAACAATTTAACTAGTGAATCAACCTCATCTTGGAAAGAATGTTGAGAAAAGAGTAAATAATCAAACTTTATATCATAGAATCATTGTTTAAGAATTAGAAATCCCTCTCAATCACAAAAGAATTAATTACTCACAACAAAAACTAAAAGCAAATAAAAATCCATAACAAAAGCTAACAAAGAGAAGGGAAAAGAAAAGCTTATAAGGAAGAAGACAATGGTGGTAGCCCTTGAAGGTTAATAGCCATTTTCCTCTTCTACTCTTCTTTTCTATCTAAAAATATATTAAAACTAAGATAGAATGAGTCTCTAGCAACCTCTCATCACATTCTCTAACCTTAGAAAACATGTCCTTTATATAGATATCAAAGAAATATTAGTGAAATAAGAATTCTGCGGATTCTAGAAATAGACCGGACGCTAAAGTGTCCCATTTCATTCTGGGGTGCTCATTTACTGTCTCAAATATGTTGAAAATCTTTGCTTCGGACGTTGGGGCACTTAGCTACTGTCTAATGAACTTTATTAACTCGAGAGTAGATGCCCTAGCTTCCGTATTTCAATGCCCTGAGACTTAAATTATAAAAAAATAATAATATTAAAGCTATAGCTCTATCTCTTAGCTTTCCAATGCCATAAGAATCATTGTATTTTGATATCAAATGAAAAAGTTATGCCCAAGATACACAGAGGTGTTTTGGGCCCAAATTTTTCACGTTTTCACTCTTTTTCGATATAGTTTGACCATTTTTGCTATAAATTCTGACAAAATGAAAAGAACACTAATAAAGATAAAAATGAGACAAAATGGATAAAAATATGAGAGGAATTGATATACAAATGTACACTTTCTAATGCTTATCACACCGCTAACTGAGTACTCAACTTTGTTAACTAAGTACTTGATCTCACCAACTTCACACGGGCCACTTCTAGGATCTCAACTCTTGACTCCAATGATTCACTATAAGGAAAGAGACACCACCAAGTTGAGATTTGCTATATAGAACACTTCTAGATCGAGTCAAGCCTATATCAGTAGGTTGACCTTATTGTTTCTTAGGCATCTTAAGAGGATACTAAGCAGTGCCACTACTCGGTACCATACGACAATCTCCCATAAGTGGCTAACCACAATGACCAAAATATAAAGTAATATATGGCAATCCCTTATTATCTCAAAATTAGGGTTATAGGTGTAGGATCTCAAGAGAACTTTTGAACTATTCAAAAGACGGATCACCTTCCCTTGCAAGGATTTACAAGTATTTAAAATTTAACCGATTCAAAGATACACTACCTTTATTATTTTAGAACTCTTTGAGCTAAAAGCCTTCTTGGTATATGTTTGCCATCGTTCTGAGCAGTGATGGGTAGGCATCTTACAGAACACTATATAGTTATGGAAGAGAAGAGGATGTGGCAGCTCACTTGGATACTCTACACAGGGGAGGAAACACTAGGGCTACACAAAAGGAGTAGCTAGAGTTGTTCAAAACAAGGGGCAGTTCTTAGTGTTCTTCAACCACTATACCTTATTCTTCTCAAGTTGAAGAGAACAAGAAGACTCTAGTTGTATATCTCTTTTGTGTCTATTAAATTAATTCTTATACTTGAATAATTAAGGTTTGGTCTTTATATAAATACCCTAGGGCTATACTTGGAATTTTATATCAATTTAATTTGATTAAATAAATATAATCAAATCCCTTTTGCAATTCATTTGGCATTTTTATTTAATCAAATTGTGGGATACATCCTTTAGAAGCTTAATGGCAGCTACGACATGCATTAAAATTTTGTCTTTATAATTATATTGTAAGGCTAACCTTAGTTAGCCCTTGGGCCACCCTTTGCATGAGTCCAACCCATATATTTAAGCCAAATAATATATCTAGCCCAAATCAAGCCTAATGTGAGTGCAATCCATACTTAAGCATAATCTTATTATTTTGTCCGTGATCAAGCCTATATGAATCCAAAACACATCTAAACCCAATCATCACGCAACCCATACTACTGGGTGCATTCTTTGTTTCTAATTTAACACCAAGACTATATCAAATAAATTCAGCTAAATTAGACCCTATCATTTCAGTCCATATAGAAGCTCAAACAAATTAAAATACTACCAAGGGGACCTTAATAGACATATTTAATTATAAGCTCCAATAGATTTGGCCTAATACCCTTTTATCTCATAAATGTTGTAGGCTTTATCCATTAAATCTGACCCATTCCACTTTTATCCTTTTAATTCAAGAATGTAACTCTGGGTCTGTAGTGGAATGGGTCAGAGTTAATGGATAAAACCCACCACATTTATGAGATAAGGGTATTTGACCGAATCCATTAGAGCTTATAATTAAATATATCTGTTAAAGTCCCATTGGTAGTATTCTAATTCGTTTGAGCTTTTATTTGTACTAAGAGGAAGTGATATAACTTAATTAGACTTATTTGATATAGTCCTGGTGTCAAGTTAGAAAAAGAGTAATGCACTCAACAGTATGGTCTGTATTATAATTGAGCTTGAATGTGAGTTTGACTCATTACAAGACTGATCATGGTCTGCATAATTGGATTGGGTTTGTGTGTGGGTTGCACTCATACAAAACTTGATTGTGGACTAGATACATTATTAGGTTTAAGTTCATAGGTTGGAATCATGCAAAGGGTGGCCTAAGGGCTAATTAGGGTTAGCTTAATAATATGATTATAAAGATAAAGCCCTAGCCACCACTAAGCTTCTCGAAGATTATATTCCAATATTGGTGAAATCAAATTATAGAAGGGATTTGATATCATTTAATTAAAGGATATATAAAATTTCTAAAATAATTTGATATATATCATTTAATTAGATTAAAGGATATATGGAATATCTAAAATAGCCCTAAGGTATTTAAAGCAATCAAACCCTAATAATTCATTACACGAAAAAGAGAGAATTAATTCAATATACATAAAAAATTCAAAAGTAAGCCGCCCATTGGTTCTAAACCACCTAGCTGTCGCCTCTGTATGGCCCTCTTATCGTCTCTCTTGTGTAAAATACACAAGTTGTGGTCCCCCGAAACCCCTTATACAGGAATCCCGATGGCCAATTAGTAAATAAATAAAATAAAAGTAAATCAAATCAAATTAAACGTTATAAATAAAACTTTTACACTGAAAATCACAGTTCACAAAATTTTTCAACAAAGTAAAAACCGACTCACTCTACCCAAACGTACCCAAGACTGTCCAAGATCCTCTATGTGAACTCCGGATCATCGCCACTAGACTCCTGACCTCGGGTACCTGTAGAGGAAGGGATGAGCAATACAATCCAGTAAGAATTTCTACACTACACAGTTCTATAACATTTTAATTACAAGCATGCATCCAAGTAACTCACACAACATACAACTATCACTACCAGAAATTTTCCTATTTCAATCACAACCGTCGCCACACATGCGACGCAACCATACATCTCGACCATAACAGTCACATCTATGTATACAAATTTTCAATCTAGTGTTTTCTTTAGGCCCCGAATCAGTCGGTCAGCTAAGACCTAACACTAGTATCACAACAGGAGTGTTTTCCTTGAACTCCAGATTAGTTGGCCACCTCAAGGCCTAACCCTATGATATCAATCACACCAGGATCCTGCACACAAAGTAAGGTAATCTTTGTTACACTGGGATCCTGCTCACGAATAGTAAGGTTGTCCCTATCACACTAGGATCCTGCTCAAGAATAGTAAGGCTATCCCGATCATACTACTACGTGCTCATATAGCCACTAACACACATATCTCACTTACGTCTCATCCATCCTATCACATACTTGTAGTCAAGTACTTTCCATATCCATCAATCCTAATGAGGGTGACCACATACGCTCAACCTGTATCATAACTATCCCATCACGTACGATCATACTCACGTATAACCCGTATCTCACCCATCACCTCATACACATGCACCCACGTATAGTCCGTATCTCATATGTCCCGTTACTCACGGACATGTTCTCAGATGCTTCCCATGTCTCAACCATCCCGTAACACACAAGCATCGTATTGCATGTATCCTATCCATCTCATCCCACACGTACACTCGTGCACCGTGTCTCATCTTTCTTATCACTCAACATCATCCATTTCGTAACTTACAGTCACACGCATATCACCCGCGTGTTGTCCCTTTTACATCGTACCGCCACTTACGTAACACTCGTACTCCAATCTTTTCATCATGTATCCTTAAACTAATAAGGTTAATCTAAAATTAACCAAGTGAAGGTGAGATTGCTAACCCGAAAAACCCTTGGCGTCTCGACGTTAAAACACATAGTAGGGATGCATCTGTCAAGATCCAAAGCTACATGGGGTCATGAAGCGGTGTAGATGTCAAGTCCACAAGCTGAGGGGGCCGACTGATATTTTTCAGTGGCAGCCGTGATTCAAGGTTCACTCGTTAGAATCTCGATCGGTAGCTGGGAACGACAAAAGGCGACCACCGTTGTGATCGTCTCGACAAGCTGAGTTCAATAACACCGGTGGCGAGGCGAGACGGCGATCGAAGAGGGTAGATAGGCGTTGGGGAAGCTGAACAGTTTCATGGCTATTCCCGACGATCTAGGGGTTGGACAGCTGATTGGAGACCAGTTCCGGGATCCTCAGGCCGAGAGAAAGAGATCCCAACAGTTGGCAACCGCTATCGATGACGGAGGAGGGAGATTGACATTGACGTAGGTGAGTTTTTTCGGTGACATTTTGACAAATCCAGGTGATGTACCGGCAAACGGAGGACACCACGGTGATTAGCTGGTCAAGATGGTTCCATCTCCACCAGTCATGGCAGCTAACTAGCCGGGAATGCGAACGATCACCGACGATGATAGTGACTTCGATTTTTCGACGAACAGGGGTGTCTATGTAGGTTTCTGAATTTTTTGGGCCACTTTGCGTTTATATAGATTTTGGAATTTGGGGATCTATCTGTAAATTTTTAAACCTTTCCAATTTTGTGAATCCCGTTCTGACACCCCGACATCACAATACCAACCCAAATACATCTATTTCGCACTCACGTGACCATTAAAATACCAACATCGGGCACTAAAGACGAAAAATCCACGAACTCGTGCAAAATTTTTTTAGTCCAAAATCCCAAAAACTCCCCAATATATCCAAAAACGCATATATACGATGTCATCACGTCCGTGTTATCCCATATACGTAAAAAATATACACTTTTATGATTTTAAATTTTGAAATCTTTTACTTATACCCCTAATACACTGCTCCGAAAATCCGGGTTACCACACAAGTAAGCTGCCACCTCTCTTTTTCTTTTTGGTCATCAATTTGTAGAAGATTTCAACGAAAATCATGCCTACTCGTGTAGCATATATAGACGACAGTCATACACTAGGAAGGTTTTTGGTTCAAAATGTTTATCAATTAACAAAGGTATATTTGTTTTTTCTTGCGATTAAATTTTAAATGCCTAAGGTGATTCATGTTTTGAAAGGTTCAAAAGTCCACTTGGGATCCAACAAAATTTTCTTCTTCAATCCTTAAGAGGACACTTCTAGGGTTTATGCGTTCTCTTACCTCCAGAAAACTCCATGAGCACTATTCTATCCTTTCTCTTCATAAATAATTATGTTCGATACATATTCTTCATATATTTTTTCATTATAAATTTAGTTGTAATTTTGACTTATATCTTGAAGGGTTAACGTCGCCGAACCCAACATTCCTTGACCATTTTTTCCTTTTTTTGCAACTCCTGAGCAAACACCCACCACCATTGAAGCACCTTGAAGCTTAAATCCTCAAGTTGGAGAAGATGCAGTTCACTTAGCAGTCATTTTTAAGCCGCTAAAGGCAATCCATTTCTCATCTGAAGACCACTAGAATCTAGTCTTCTGTTTACTAAGAGCTATGAAAAACATATCTTCAAAATGTTTCCCATGAGCTATAAGTCATTATTAGTCGGAGGTCTCCAACTTCTAGCCACCAGATCCAGAATCGGGCCTCTCTTTTGCTAGGAGGAGTCTGGATTCTCCTAGTAAACTCACCCTTCGCCTACAACTCATGAAACCCCTTGCTCCCATCATAGTTTTGTTGAGTTCTTCCATTATTTTCATCATTATGAAGAGTTGGACTGGTCCAAAAAACCATCCCACAACTTTCCATACCTATTCACCCTAAGGGCATTTTAGTCATTATGTCATTAAGTCCATACACATGTCACACTCTAGTTGATCCCTTTTTTTTTTTTGGCATTAACAATTTACTTTGGTTAGATATGGTTTATGTTTCTTTGAATAACAGAAATCACATTTCAAAAGCTTTGTAACATTTTGAAATCTCTTCATCACAAATTATGAACATTTAAAACCAGTTAAGGAAGAAGAGAAATAACTGGAATTGCCAAATGAGTCTTTATCAACTTTTGTTAAATTTTGGGCTTTATCATTAATCTAATTCGGAGGCTTATATTATAGTGCAAGACTCAATCTTATTAGAATGATTAGATTCTTATATAAGTACTAATAAAATATAAATTTTAAGAAAATAATGGTTTATATTTTTTAAAAATGTTATTAATAAATAATTAATTCAATTATTCCTACTAAAAATATATTTGTAGCATTCCATGAATGCAACTAACTTAAAGGAACTTTTAGAATAGGGGTGGGCACCGGTGGAGTTTGGGCAAACCTAACTCAACTCGACAATCTGTCAGGTTGGTTAAATTGGACCCATGGTCGGGTTATGAAATGGATGAACTTTGATCGGGTATAGGTCCATTTCTTCTTGTAATGTTTTTCTTATATAAATCATTAGGTCAGAAAAAATTGCTTATAACTGTTTTACTGAGCAAAATATCAAATCAAAAGATTAAAACAAACCCAATCTCCTTCTTGATAGATGGTAAATTGAGTAGCAATAGCAGGAAAAACACGAAAATAGGCATAACGATAACATAAAAGAGTCTATTTCTGGCAATATCAACATAATAACAAACTAACAAAAAGCAAAGAAAGTAGAGCTCTGAGACTAAGAGCCTAGTCAAAAGCAAGTTACAAATATAATCAATTGCATTTTAAAAGCTAAACAAACAAACCGAGGATTTAAAAACCTGAAACCCATCAAGATTTCTTCTTCGTCTTCCCACGGTTGAGGCCATTTAATTAGAAATGAACCAAACCTTTCCTCTAAGTCTTAACTGGTCTTGAATCCATCATAAAACTCCTAATCAGTCTCTTTGTAAACAATCAAGAATACAAGCTTTAAGTTGATCAGTGCAATCCAAATGGGTTATTGCTTCAGTCTTTGATGGATGGGACGGAATGGCAAATCAAATAGAGATGGAAATGAAGAATAAAGCAATGGCGAGAGGGGCAGGAGACGAAGGGCTGATCGAAAGAAAACAGAGAAAAGAATGGATGGTTAAGGCTTCACTTACATACGCATTATATTGTGTGGGAGGGTACACAATATGAATATGAAACCATTGAATAGGGTCATGACATGTGGCAAAAACTTAAAGTTTAGATGATTTTAATCAAGTTAGATCAGGTTTTGTGTTAAATTAACTGGAGAACTTTCAGGTTGCATGTAATCAAGTTAGATCAGTTTAGATGATTTTAATCAAGTTACCCAATGTTGGGTTTTCAGAGCACATGACCTGACCAAAACCCAACGGGTTAGGTAAAACCTGACTGGATCGGTTGAGTCGGGTATTTTTGCCTACCGGGTGCATTTGATGTCTGGCTGAATTCTTGAACAAAATACAATACAATACAATACAATACAATACAATACAATCATATCTTATTTTATCCAATATAATACAATCTTAAAAATTAATAAAGTACAATACGGTGCACCAAACGCCCCTTAGTTACTGGGGCTATTGTAGCATGCCTAAGAATGTTATCATATACTTTTTGTAGCATTTATTGCATGCTACCTATATAGCATTTTCGTTGTAGTGTCGTATACATCAAAAGAGTGAAATTATCATTCATGTTCCTTGAAAAGTAAGGAATAAATAAATAATTAGTTTCATATTAAACAAGAAGATTTTAGAGTTTACAATACATAAATGTTAGATAGGCGTGTAAAGTATTAATCAGTTTTAATTTATAACATTATTTTGGTTTAAATGTAATTTTGTTTGATAATAGTGTTGTAAAATAAAATTTTGTTAAATGGCGTGTGTATAAAGAAATTGTATGGATGCCAATAACATCACACTTGTTCTTTTCTTATCCTTAAAAAAAATTAATTAATTACGTGAGGTACTTTTTTTACCAATCTAGAGATTAGAAGAGAAACAATTAAATAAATTAGGATTTGGTTGGGCTATATGCACCCTAAATATTTTAAGTAATCTAACTTAGAATAGAACTAAAACAAGAGAAAAATCAGACAGAAACACAAGCAACAATAATATATAACAATTTTGAATCATATAAAAAAATAAATATAAAGAAGAACTATGTGAGTAGAACTCTTCCTAGTATATTTCTATTTATATTACGGACCATTTGTGCCTACAAAGGTAGAAATTTTGTAAAAGAGAATAAAGAGATGATTTTTTTTTTTTTTTTTTTTTTACATAGAAAGAAGGAATTTTAATAATCAGACTCTTTTTCAATTTGGAAAATAAACGAAATAAAATTAATGGTTTATATTTATATTTTAAACTTTAAAGATATTTATGTTTTTATTAAATTTAATTAATGAAGATACATGTGGTATCTGAAGGGGTGTGTTGAGTAGGATTTTAATTTTTAAATTTAAGTGAAGAGTGTTTTGAGAAATGGGGTATGTAGATTATCTTTTGGGTTCATACAACCTACCCTTAAAATTTTAATTAAAAAAGATTCAAATCTAAATTTCGTTAAAACTCAAAATTACGAATATGCCTCTTGAAGCTAGGCAAGAACTTTATTGGAATGTAACAGTTTGTCTAATCTTGATCTTCGCACCCTTCAATGTGAAAATGAAGTGTGAATGATGATACATCTTCAGAATATTACAAATAAGATGTTGGATGCCTTTACTGCTGCAACAAAGGTAGCAAAGTCACATGTACATACTACTAATACATCGACAAAGATTAATGTTCCTGTAGAGCAATCTCCACTTGAAATAGTAAATAATCAATCTACTACATGCTAGAAGTGTGGTTGACCCTTTGGATCAAAAGACAGTATCCCCTGAAAAAAAAAAATGACTTATAACAATCCCATTGGAAATACTGATCGAGCTAAAGAATCCACATTATCTAATTTACCTCTTGAAGAGATAATTATCCATAAAGAGACACAAACCCCTGGAGAGGTATAAGTCTCTGAAGAGGTACGGGTATTTAAAAATGAGAAAACTCTATCAATTATACGAAAGAAATATGGAATCGTGATGAAATGGTCATTAACAAAAGTTTTTCATTTGTTATAGTCACTGAATTTATGAATAATAATTTTGAACTACATACAGTAGATAAATATAGACAAAGACATGATTGGCCTAAATGGAAGGAAGCAATTCAAGTGAAATTGACTTCTTTGGCTAAATGTGAAGTTTTTAGACCTATAGTGCGGATACTTGAAGATGTCAAATCCATTTGATATAAATGGATATTTATTGAAAAACGAAATGAAAATAATGAGATTGTTAGATATAAAGCCTAGCTTATAGCTCAAGGTTTTTCTCAAAGACCGGTTATTAATTTAATGAAACATATGTCTCTGTAATAGATATAATTACTTTTAGATACTTGATTAGTTTGGCAATCTCATAAAAACTTTACATACGTCTTATGGATGTGATTACTGCTTACCTTTATGATAAACTAGATACTGACACCTACATGAAACTCCCTGAAGAATTTAAATTACCTGATGCAATTAAAACAAAACCAAATAGCACATATTCACTTAAATTACATAGATCTTTGCATGGATTGAAACAATATGGAAGTTTGTGGTATAAACATCTTAGTAAATACTTGATAAAAAAAGGATATATTAATCATCCTATATGCCCTTGTGTGTTTGTAAAGAAGTCAGAGTCTAGTTTTGTCATTGTGACAGTATATGTTGATGACATAAATTTAATTGGAACCTCAAAAGAGATCCAAGACGTTACTAAATATTTAAAATGAGATTTGGAAATGAAAGCTTTGGGGAAAACAAAATATTATCATGGCTTGTAGATTGAGCATAGTTTAAGCAGCATACTGGTTCCTCAATCATCATATACAAAAAAGATCTTGAGACAGTTTAATGTAGATAAGGCTCACCATTGAGTACTCCAATGGTTGTTAGATCACTTGATCCTAAAAAGATTCATTCCGTCCTAAAGAAGACGATGAACAAATACTTGGTCTTGTAGTACTATACCTAAACGTTATAGGTGCATTATTAAATTTGGTATAGTGTAATAGACCAGATATTTCATTTGCAGTTAATTTATTAGCAAGATTTAGTTTTATACCTACTAAACGACATTGGAATAAAATTAAACCTAGTTTTCGCTATCTCTAGGGAACTATTGATTTGAAATTATTCTTTTCATATGAGCCTTCTAAAAATCCTAGTTTAGTTGGATATGCTGATGCTGGTTAGCTATTTGATCCAAATAAAGCTCGATCACATACTTAATATGTTTTTACTTATAATGGAACTATCATTTCTTGGCGATCCACTAAACAGACTTTGGTTGTTACTTTTTCTTACCATTATGAAATACTTGCATTGCATGAAGCCAGCCGAGAATGCATATGATTACAATCTGTCATGCATCACATTCAAAATTCATGCAAATTATCTCCTACCATAGATCCTTCCACAATCATATGTGAAGATAATGTAGCATGTATTACTCAAGTCAGAAGAGGTTATATTAAAGAAGACAGAACAAAATATATTTCTCCAAAATTCTTCTACACTCATGAGCTTCAAGAAAGCAAAGAGATAGATGTGAAATAGATTCATTCCAATCACAATCTTGCATATTTGTTCATCAAGACATTATCGACATCAACATTTGAGAAATTGATATATAAGATCAGTAAGTGGTGGCTCAACAGGCAATCAAATTGATGTATGATCTTCCACCATGATTAGAGGAAGTATTTTTGGACATATGTGTACTGTACTCTTTTTTTCTTGACCAGGTTTTGTTCCACTGAGTTTTCTTGACGAGATTTTTAATGAGGCAACATTAAGCACGTTAATACTATTGTATAATTTATTGTATTTCTTTCCTTTAGTTTTTATCCTACTGAATTTTTTTTTTAGTAAACTCAAATATAATTATTTTATTTGGTAGAATCTAAGGGGAAGTGTTATGATACAATGGATTCCCACCTATTGAAATAAACAAAGTGTAAGCCATTTATTGGCTTGATTTTTACACTTGTAATTGGTTAAAAAATCGGCAACTTTCATTGGCTTAAATGGGAAGCTTTAGGCGGTGGACATTATAGGATAAATTGACGCCCTTACCTTTGTAATTTCTTATGCAGGAAAAGATCATCTTCTGATTTCTTCTTCTTACGCATATCTTATTATATCACCCTTTCATTTTTGTCATTTTCTCATTTCTCTTCTTGCTTATTTCTCACAGTGGCAGCCTCCCTTTATTACACGAATCCAATAGCACTCCTTTAACCATTCTTCATTTATTTATACTTACAATATATTATTAATTACCCTTTGTAACATTAATTTAAGCCGTATTTTATACACAATTTATAAAATTGTTAACTTTAAAGGAAGATGTCACTGTTGGGGGTTCAATATACTTCAAAAAAGTTAGAAGTCTGCGGGTTCCTTTGTTTCAGCAAACAAAGGATGGTTCGATGATGATTATCCTCAAAAGAACCAAATGGGTTGGGTTCATGATAAGAATGTGTTGCGCAGGCCACAGGCCCAATACAGCCTGTGGAATTAAACCCACATGTGCAGTTTCTTCGGTAGATCATTGTATTCCGAATTCTCCTTTCAATCAATTAGTTAACCTTATACTTCCACAAGCCCCGTTTAATGGAAACTTTCAACCACAATTTAGCTATTTACTAAGTTCTACTGTAGATTTAGGCCTTATTGATATTATATACCTAATTATTTATGCGCTTAAAATCCAAGTTTATTAATTTCTCAACAGTCATATTTAAAGAAAGTGCAACAAAATCCCTGCGATACATTTTCGTTAGAAATTTCTTTTCATCGAAATTTAAGGAGGGGGGGAGTTGGGGTGTGTGTGGGGTGGGTGCAAAAAAAAAAAGGGAAGATAAAGCAATAAAGCTAGTGAATGTTGAAGAAACAAAAGCTGAGAACGCAAAAGCGGTTAATGATAGTATTGCCTTTCCTAAAAACGTGAGATAGTGTGGTAAAACCAAAGTGAAGTGCATGCAAAACAGACACAAAGAGAAGCAAACTACCGTTAAAAGTTGGAAAGACAAGACTGGATGTGGCCCGCCCTTCTATTGGGGCCTCATCAGTTGTGTCAACTGAGTCAATGAAACTTCAGCTTCTGCACTGCCACTGCCACTGTCTCTGCATCCCGCTGCTGAGAATGCTTAGTAATGAGAGAGGCCGTGCATGGGGTTGTCAAAGCGTCAGAGTATAGTATAATGGTATTGCTTGTTTGTCTACGATTCATACAGCAAAAGAAAAGTGCTTCCCCAGAACTCCAAAATCCAAGTACTTATTCTACGGACACTGTCTTTGTCAATGCTTGAATTGTTGAGTCCCTCCAAGGAGAGCCAACCTAATTATTTAAAATGTGGAGTTATATATTCAATTCAAGAACTTCAGCAGTTCAGTCCAGAAGCAATTTTGCAACTTCTGGCTATTTTTACAAGGCTAATTTGGTGTCTATTATGCGTTTAAGTTTCATTTTTCTTTTAAAATGGGCTATAATGGGTTGGGGCTCATTGACATTGGGAACAAGAGTCCAACCGCATGGCCTTAAGGATGATGCCTAACTAAAGTAGTACAAATTCCATGACATTCCTTGCTCACCGAGCCCCATTTCTTTCCCCCACCTACAATCCTATAAGCTTCAAGAGAATAAAAAAGTTCAAGACCTAACCTCCTAAAAAATTAGAAGGGTCTCAGTTTACCAAATTTCTGGTCAATTAAAATGTGCATTGTCACTTTTTAAACAATATTCTCTGAGAATTACATATCCAAAAGTACTTTATTAATTGTTTTTCTCGAAACATCTTTGTCTATTTCAACCAAACATTGCAAAATTGATACAAGAGAAAATGAAATTTGACTATTTGGAAATTCCTTTTGAATTTCAAATACCCCACTTCAAATTGCGAGAACGAACTCTGCAACAAGGAAATGGATCCAAATCAACCCCACTTGAGTGGGCAAATCACTTGAATTTTCTTTTTCATTCACGTTCAAGGCATATTTTCCTTCACTTTGTCATGGCATCAGTTTAATTGAACAAGACAAGCTCAAAGTGTTCACTCATGAGGTAGTAAACGATTGTATATTGAATGATAATACATCAAAGAGAGAAAAAAAAAAAAAAAAAAAAAAACCCATCTTTTGGCTGTAAAAGAAGAGAAAATTTTATGNAAATATATAAAAAAAAAAAAAAAAAAAAAAACCCATCTTTTGGCTGTAAAAGAAGAGAAAATTTGATGGATCATGCATAGAGCAAGAAAGTTGAGAAACACATTGGTTAGGCATAAAGTTGATTCCCAAGGGTAGGAATGGATCCAAAAGGGGGTTCCCTCTGGGATTTGGACATGAAATGCTATGCAAATGCAAAGGGGTATGGGCGTCAATAATTCAATGGCGCATGCACCTAGCTAGCAGCTTGCCTTCCAATTCCTTCAATTTTCTTCTTCACTATAGTGAGTACTGAGCACGACCACTCATTGAAAATGTTGCTAGCTACCTGTGCACTAATAATCTTTTCGGCTTTTGAATGGTCCCTGCAGGCCCCAATTCTATTTAATCAGACATTGTAACTAACTTGTTTTAAGTCCTTTCATCTGTACCCGTTGCATTGACTTATGTGCTAATTTGCTTTGTCATGTTCTTTCATTTCTATTCTTTGATTCAATTAAAAAAGAGATTTATATGCGCCTAGTCACTTCAAGAACGACTTTTAGGTTGTAAAATTCTCACCTAATTAACTGTAAGATCCCTTTTACTAAGCAAACATCTATCGGCCAACATTTCCTGAAAATTCCTGTACAAGGTCGTAGTTATAAGGAAAGCTAGAACACGTCATCCTGGAAAGAGATCATCAACTCAAAGCAAGCAAATATGTGGTTTATAAGAGATCTTATCAATCAAGTTGGCAGATTTCGGCAATACAAAGAGTTAATTTCTATATAAACGATTAATGAATACAATTTGATTTTTTATTTAGGTAACTGTGGAAGCATCAATTCTAGTAGACAAAAAGTATTTTCTGGTACAATTCATGTATCCTTATCGTTCCCACAAAAATATGTGGCTTCCCTCAGTTGACTGAATAGCTTTGTAAAGAATCAATGACTGGTAAGTTGAGTGAACAGCTCTGTAAAGAATCAAATGACTAGTAGCTAGCACCTTAATGGTTCATAGTAAAAAAAAAAAGACTTCTTCAGTTGTTATTCTCAATAATTTTAGAACAAATCCTATTTAGAATGACAAATCAAGCGCAACATCTCTGATTAAACTGACAAGATATTTTTGATAAACGATAGTAATCTTAATCTGTTTCTTTCTTTTTCGGTGCCCACATGATAATAATCTTGAGGTACAAGAGTACCCAAGTTGCCTTCATTATAAAACATCAACATTTCACAATCGCAAAATGTGTTCCTACAATAATACATGTGTCTCCTTTTGTCATTATCAAAACATCGTTTTCTTCAAGAAGTTTTCGTTTCACTGACAATTCTTTTTTTTTTTTTTTTAACAGTTCTCTGTGTATGATCTTTGATCGATCTTCTCAAGCTACCAATCACATGTCTTGCATATGCAAAGGGCCAGGGCTTGTTCGAGGTTTCATGATTTGGAATTTACTTTTGATGGGTGATTAATATAGATATATATATATATATATATAATATACACATATATGTTACCACTGCTTTCTCCATATTTGTTTTCGTTTTTCTTGTTTGGGTTAATTGACTAACTTGAGTTTCACCCTCTCATCCTTGTTATATCTGAAAAGAAAAACATAAAAAAAGTTAATCAAATCAAATCAAATCGGAACTACAAGTTTGTTCTTTGGTTTGATACATGAAATTAAGTTTTTTATCTGATTTTTTAAATAAAATTAGAGATGTATAAAGTAGGTCAAATTAATCATATGGAGATCGATCCCATACTAAAAATAATAGGGTCTAATTCAATGTTTTTTATATTTTAAAACAAAGCTTTAATGGTTGGAAGTTGAAAACTATATATAATTTATATGACTGAAAGCAACATATTCTTGCAGATTAAATAAACAATGTTACGAGAAAATAGGGAAAGCTTTGTAGTTCAAAACGAAAAAAAAAAAAAAAAACATGTTTGATGGGATGAGTGCCTCTCTCTATAAAATATTTTTGAGAATGTCAAAATCATTTTGCAACTTTGATGAAGAAATATTGAAAACAATTAAAGTGTTTGCAACGTTTTCCCTGCAATCATTTCTCAAAAACTATATTCATTTTCAATTTCTTATCCTTTTTATATTCTACCGTACATGTTTTTTCTCTTTCTAATATTACATCTCATCTCATGCTCACTCCGTAGAACATAATGTTTAGACAATATTGGTTTATGAATTTTGTGTTTTTATTTTCAAAATGATTTGATGTATGTGGTTGTTATTGATTTGAAATATTTTGAAGAATATGAAGAACAAAATAATTTTTTTTTTTGAAAAACATAAAAAGATTCACCTAAATAATATATACAATATAACATACAACTAATTAAACACATGTAATAATTTAACTTAATTTTATGAAAAAAAAAAGGTTATGGGTTTTTACTAACTGAAAAAAAAAAATCCAATACATACCTTAAAAAGAAGAAAAAGATTATGATACTAAGGTTATAAAAGAAAAGATAGTCATAAAGATACATATTAATAATATATGGAAGGTTGTGTTTTATTCTGCGAAGATGTATTTAAATCATTAAAATATATAAAAAAATAGTGTTTAAAAATCGTTAAATATATTGTCAAAATGATTTTTATAATAAAATTAAAATATTATATAATTTTTGAGATGTTAATATGTATCTTTAAAATATACGTTAAAACTACTTTAAATGAATTTAAGATATTAAAAGTAATAAATTTATTGTTATTAAAAGAAGAGTATTTATAATGTCATCAATTGGATGTGTGATAGTATAACCCTGAAAAGAATTTGTTGTGAAATCATCAAGTGAAGTAATAAAGGAAGAGTGATGAAAAAGTAAGTTAGTGCGTGGAAGCAAGAGGAAGACAGAGATTCTTTGTTTGATTTAGTTGCGTGTCTGTGACAAACAGCTAGCTAAGCTACTTCTGTAAGGCCTGAAATGAGACATTAGCCAAAATGTTATGCATGGCAATGTCCATCTCATCTCATCTCATGACCCCTACAATCAAAATGGGGTTGCGTGTTGATCAGCCTTGACGAAAAAGATAAAGTAATCTTAAATTACAAAATATAGTTTAATACTCTCCAGATACCCTAAATTTTCATCATTAGCAGTACCCCCCTTCAGTTTTATAAATAGTCAAACTACCTTTTTTGGTCATTTATTTTCAATATTTACTTACAAATATCCTTAAAAATACTATATCATATATATATATATATATATATATATATCAAAGAGAGAGGGAGACAAAGCTTAGCAAAAATACCCAATATACAATGAGTTGGTTTCTTTAATATGTATGAATATAAATCAAATAAGGATTTAATATGTATAAGTGATAGTAAATTATATGATGTAATACATTTATGATGGTAATAAAATATTGGTACACGAAATCAATTGAATTATTTTATTGTAGACTAGTTATTGAGATATAATAATTATTGTTTTTTTTTTGTCAGACTTTCTTTCTTTAGTTTACCTTTAATTGTTATTAAATAATATTATAAAGGTATTTTGGTCCATTTTTATTGTTTCGTTCATTTTGAAAATTAATGAATAGGGATGTAGTTAACTATTTATGAAATTATAGAAGGGGTAGTTGAGAGAGCAAAAACTTAAAAAGGGTCTTGAAATTAGCCTACAGAAAATATATATATACAATAAAAGCAATAATATTTTTATTTTTATTTTTTGGCAAAAGAAAAAGCAAAATAGTGAAGAGAAGGACAAAAATGGGGATGGGGCCTAAGCATGGAAGATATATACAATACAAACTGCATACACATAATGCATATGATGGCTAACATGCACACATGGGAACCAACAATATGGATTCCACCATGGAACAAACAATAATCATTCATGATCATCATAACTACACAACACAATCTTTTTGTCATTTGCCATTAAAGGTCAACTTTCATCAGCCCCTATTCTATCTTTAGATATATGGAAATGAAATGAAATGAGTAACCAAGGACAACCTACCCCTTTTTTATTTTTTACCTTATAGCTTACTTTCTACTTTATAGTTGTCTCAAAATTATGTTGTCTCTCACTTTCTCACCTAAAGTAATTTCATGCCTTAAAAGTCATCTTCTTGGGTAAATTTTTTTCCCTTCCTTTTTTAAAAAATAATTTTAAGAGTTTCTTATATATCGTTACTCGAAAGGCAAGGAAACATGGAAGACGTAGTTTCACCCACTTTGATGTTATTGTAACTATTTATATCTATATTGATAACCAAAAGATATGTTAATAAATGTTTATTTTCTTGCTTGTTGATGCGGGGACATTATTTATGCCCCAAGTTCTGTCTATACAGCGAACATGATCCCTGGATCAATCTCTTTCAAAGGACCCCCCCACATAAACCCTACATTTGATGAGTGTAAAGAGTGTAACACATAGGCCATATCGGATCGTGAATGATAAAAATTTTAGGTCACTTTGATACTGTTTAGCAATAATCACTAGCTCTTCTCTATGATTTTATAATAGTTCATATTTGTTGTTACATTAGTTTCTTCATGTTATCTCTACTTATTTAGGCATTGATTATTCTTTGAAAAAGCAACCCACATTTTGAAGCTTTTTGTGCTATTTAGCTTGTTATACAGCCAGATTATTTAGTGAACTTTAAAGATGAAAATCATCAATATACTCTTCTATATATATATAATATACATTCTTTCTTTCTTTTTTCCACATGGAAAGTGATGTACAGACTGTATATACATATAACGAGTTTGTATACACATGAGTTGTGCTACTGTGTACGAAATCCCTAATAAATTGAGATCACAACTTAATAAACTTAATTTTCATTAATAAGAGACTTTAAAAGCTTGATAATAATCAAGAAGATAGCTAAAGGTAGCATGTGCATAAACAACATTTTTAATGTTCCAAAACTAAGAAATTAAGATTGAAACAGGCTGCGGAAACCACCTAAGAACTTTTTTTTTTTTAATTTTTAAATTAATCAAATGAATAGTTTTCTTAATATTCTAATGAAAAGAATTAGCTTCATTTTTGCATGCTTGCTACCGTTAAGGATACCTAGTTATTAAAAGCAATTAAAGAATTTCCTCTGATTCTTCCCAGTTGGATTCCCATTACATCGAATGAAGAGTTTATTATAATGTAAATATGCTTAGAATAGTAGTCATCACTGATCACTTTTAAAATCAAAAGCCTAGCCACAAGGTTTTGAGCAACTTCCGTGAACCACTTTGAATAGAAAATTGATGAATCGTACACCGCATTATTAGTTGAACTAACTGTAGTAGCTAGCTGTCGTTGTTTCCATGGCAATTGGCCACCCATTCAAGGGTTTGGCAGGGAATTTAGTTAAAGAACCATACTTTGACAAGAAGTTCTTAACAATTTTCAGATCTTGACAAGTCAAAGGAAATGAGATGGTAATAATGTGGATACGCTTTTGTGATACTATTTGCATTATTGAATGTTGGAGGTGGTGTGTGTGAGTTTAGTTTTATTATTAAGCTCTTGAGAGGTTTCCAACTAAGGTGATGGTGATGATAGTATATACTTTGTTTCCTTGTGTTAAGAGTTAGGCTATGGTGGGGCTTGCTTGAGGGCTATCGGCATCGGAGCTCAGTCTCAGACAGGCAGGCATGGGCTAGCTCTTTAGCTTCAACCTGGAAAAAGATTAATTAGAATATTCTTATTTTGCTTATTTTTTTGCTACAAGAGAAATATATCTCATCTCCTGGAAGCACCAGGAGACCATCGAGATCGAATTTCTTCTATAATGGCCAATATGCTGTGTTATACACACACACACATATATATATATATATATATATCTTATGGGTATTTTTTTTTTTTAAGATTAAAGTAATATAAGTTGAGGTGAAGAATTGATTGATGATTCAGAATGTAATATTTCAAGCATATTATTTCATTCTTTTCCGGCAAAAAAAGAAAAAAAAAGAAGCATTGATGCTTTATTCCATCAATTATTAACTTATAAAACAATTAATATTGCACAAAAGAATGTATAATGTATATGGAGTATAGACAGAAATAATTAAGACTTTGAAAGTAATATACTGCATAATGATCTTTAAAATTAAGATTTTGAAAGTAAATAATGATCTTTTTCTGTAGATGACATACAAGGGAACTTTTTAATCATTTTCTTAGGTTTAGGAATTCTTATTTGGTGGGTAGAATTTTGCCAACAAATCCAAATCTTTGTTACAAGATTTTCCACTTCCTACCTATTCTTAGGATTTGACATTACTCCACAGCATACTGATACCCAGATATTCCCCCATTTAAAAATATATAAATAAATAAATAAAACAGAGAGAGAGAGAGAGAATGAATCACTGAAGCAAAAAGTTTCCCAATAAATTATTAAAAACCCATATTACTTTATATAATTTAAAATTACTAAAAAACCCTTTTATTAGAGAAGTGATTTAGATAATAGAGTAAATTACGTCGAGGATTTGAGCAGACAAGTGTAGTGGATTGCTGGGGATACGACAATCGAGCTACTAATGCCAAATTTGATTGAAATCTTTTTGGATTTGGATTTGATATACTTTGATTAGAGCTTGGCACATCATTGTTTACTCTTTTAATTTAAAAATCTTTTGTTAACATCAAGCGATTAGTAGTAACTAGGTAGCTTAGGCCTTTTATGTGTCCAAATGCTAACATAGGAAGCACAGAGCAAAAGGTATATATTTCCTCTCCTCCTGGGCTGCTAATACTATAGTATTATTACTACCGATATGACAAGATTGTATGTTATCGATTTATAACTTAATTAACTTATATTTGTAATTATTTTTTTATTATTTGATTATATTAACATATTGCTAACATAAAAGATTTCTTATTGTCTTACGCGATAGAAAAATCAAGCTTTGTGACAAACAAACTTGAGTCCACGACATAAATCATGTAGACTAATAGAGTAGGATCCCTGATGTGAACCTAAATGGGTCCAGTGGCATCGGCCGTGAGTAGGCCACAATTCTATCAAAATTATTTATTTATTTATTTGAATTTTATAATCAAAGTCATACCTTGAAATTGAGAACTGATGAGAGTCTAAAATGATGGACCCTTCTTCTTCTTCTTCTTCTTCTTCTTCTTCCTCTCAGCCTATTTTTCATTTCACAGCTTTTCATGCCCCCCATTTATTTTATTTTGATCTTTTTAACAAAAATACTAATTGATAATATTCAATCAATTGTTCACCTTTTTCATCACATGTCTAAGAATTGCCCTACCATATCTCATATCAATAACCCTCTTTAATTACTCAATTTCCGCGGCTCGAGCGATTGGCAAACTTTGCTAGAATGTTTTGTGGCTAAGTTGATTTCATATTATTTATAATACCACTACTCTCTCTCTCTCTCTNTATATATATCAAGAAAAATAAATAAATAAATTATTATTATTATTTGGCTTACATGAATGAATGGTTTTGTAAAAAGTTAATGAAGTATTATTCATGTAAAAGGATATTCAGAAAATCTCTTGATTTTTAAATCATGAATGTTAGATAGCAATTCATGTAAAAGCATAAATTATTATTATTATTTGGCTTACATGAATGAACAATTTATTTTTCTTTATATATATATAAAAGAGGGAAAATCATTATGAGAACTTCTCTTTCTTCTTTTATTTATTAGGAAAACTATGATGACAACTTGGCTTATTCTTCAATCTCAATAAAATACTCCAAAATCATTCAAATTCAGTAAGACAAATCAAGAAATCTTCATGAATACCAATTTGCTTCTCTAATATTTGATGGGTCCTTGATCTATGAAGAAAGTAAATAAAATCAAAGGTTGATTGGGTCCAAAAATAAAAATTAGAGAAGATATTAACCAACTGTCCCAAAGATGGCAAGAAATTATTAAATTGCAGCAAATCGAGCGCTTTTGACACTTGGGTATCCACCAAAAGGCCAACACAACCATCTTCGTAATCACAGCTATGGCATAAGAATCATCACAACTTAAAAATTAAGATTTAAAAGATCATATAATAAAAGCTTAATTAAAATAATGATAATTAAGAGATTTTACAAATTATAAAATAACGCACACTTAACCACAAGAAAGACAATGGAAGAGCATAATGAGTCTCACATGCACCACTTTTTGAGATGTATTTGAGTGGGCATTTGAGTGTTTTCGATTTACATTTCAATCCCTTTCTTTTTCCCTTCATCTCTCTTCTCTGCCCATTGGAACGAGAATAGACTAATGAAATGGACCACCCCACGGCTCTTTATAATAATAACCTCTCAATGACAATGAGAGAGAGAGAGAGAATTGGCCAATTGGGTTTCCTTTTTTGACTTCTTGAAAGTCATTTCTCACTCAATCTCTTCCAATTTATTTGCCAATGAAATACACTAGTTTATTCTGAGCAACTTAGTTCAATTTCTTTATGGGAGTACTACCACCGACCCTCCTCTAACTTTACACCTAATCTTTAACGACCTTATTGGATGTTTGTTCTGGTTTTATGTGTTTATAATCCCAAAAATCTTATTGGGTATTGCAATTTTCTTTTAGTGGATCAAAATTTTTTCTCCCCATTTGAGTTTACAATAAATCCTGATGACAACTTATATGTCTGTTGCAAATTCTTTCAAATATCGTCAAAATGGACTTGTTTTATATTACCATTACCATGATCTCGTTGGATGAACATTCGGATCAATATAAAATACTCTTAAATTTTTTGAAGACCTTTAGATACAAGTAAATAGGGACATGATTGAGCCCTTATTTTCTTTCACATTGGATCAATCTTAGCAATAGCACAAAATATTGACCACAAAACCAGGAAATTGAGAAGAGTGACCATAATTTCTTAGTTACTTTATCTTTGTGTCGTCCTTCATAATCCTAGTTTAAGGGAATCTTCAAGTAAGTGGGATCATCAAGCTTAGAATTGCTTGATGGGTAAGAACTATTTGTAGAGGGGGTAAATTGGCTTAATAACATGTGACCCATCATTATGGATGATGGCATCAATTACTCTATAACGTATAGTGGTAGTTCTTGATTTATAGTTTATGCCCTAAAAGTTCTTTTTTTTTTTTTTTTTCAATCAAATCAAATTTTATTACTTTAAACCTTAAGGATATGTTTATGATTATTAATATTAGCTCTTATTCTCTTCTTTTTGAGTGAATTTAGAAACTAAATCTTAATGAGTTATTTAAAAATAAATCCCAAGGATGTAACCTAGTGGTGGAGGCCTTTAATTATTTACCAGTCTATTTTGGGAAATTTTCGAGAGCACGTAAACTGGCTTGGACAACCACGTTTAAAAAAAAAGGTTATTTAAAAATAGAAATGTAAGTTTGGTGAGTTATAAATTCAAATTTTTTGAACTCAATTTGGATGATAATGCAAATAGAAATATTTCATAATATGTATGTTTGTTATTGTGATTAGTTGTTTATTTATGGGTTTAGTTAAATCTTATCAGACAAAAGTTCTTTGTTCACAAAATAAAAGAATAATTATTGGGTTTCTATCTCATATATGTTTTACAAGGTTTGTCATTATTAATAAAACAAAAATAGTTCACAATTTATTTAGCTACAAGGATGTAGTATAGTAGTGGAGGTCTCGAATTTGAAAGTATACTTCATCTCTCAAGTCCAAGGTTCGAATCCTTTTAAGAAACTTCCATGGGTAAGGTCTCATGGAAAATTATAGATGATTGACACATTAAATTTTGTTTGATGACAAAATAAATATAATGTTGTGGTAGGACATCCTCGTCGAAAATATTTTAAATAAAGTTTAGGACGTAGAACTTAGAGAAATTCCTTATTAGTTGAAAATCAACAACAATCATAATAATAAAGCTCCCCCATCATTATTTTTGAACAATACCTCGTATAGTATATATGTGTTGCACATTAAAAATGATAATAAGGAATTTTAAACATATATCATGCATTATACATGTTGCACACTAAAAATCTTATTTTCAAGATCCATGAATTAAATCACAACTTAGGTTACAATTGATTCATTTTCATCAAAAAAAAAAAAAAAAAGTTGAAAGATCATTTGAAGTGACAGGTGTACGTGTAGAGTCTTATCTTCCAAACAAAAGTACTTGACATAAGTTACATGGTTTTGTAAATGATATGATCGGACGGTTAAGATCATTTATGAGAAGGACCTACCATATGAAATTGTGATCATCAATGAAGTAGTGTTTACTGGAGCCACAGAGAGGGTCGGAATAGTAGGTAAAGCATCAAATGGGACTGACATTAACTGTAAGCACCAAACTGGAGTGAGTTAAGAAATTTCTTTCCTTGTGTGTAAACTTTTCCCATTTCCATATTTGTCAAAGGAGTAGGTGAAGACTCTGAACACACACTGAAGAGGCAAGTCAAGACTTCTTCCCTCATTTCACATCAATTTTGATTGTTTATGGTTCCTAACCTAGACTCTCTTCCATAGCTGTCTCACCATTTATCTTTTCAAGTCATTTTTTACCCTTCAAATCTGACATTTTATATTTGTTTTTTTCACCTTTTTGTGACACCTTAATTTAGCTTGGTTGTGTCATTCATGCATATCTCTCTCTCTCTCTCTCTCTCTTTTTAATCAAATGAGAGTTTGTTTTAATTTTTAACATCATTTGTTACTTTGAAGGTTACTAATACTCTAGTTATTAGTTACTAAGTTTTTACATTGTCAATTTGTTAGCCTATCTTGATCTTTATCTATTACTAACGGAAATAAGATATTATAATTTTTTTTTATTAGTTAATAAACTATTTGACCTCAAAATTTAATTTTCTAGTAATCAGTCTATCTATAATATTTGACCTTGACTACGTATTTCCCATCATATATAGAGATCTCACATTCATAAGGGTCTTAACCTTGATCATATATGACGCCTTTATACTATACTGAGAGAGTCAAATATAACCATTTTATAGTTGGATTGTTCGTTTAGATTTGAAATGCAAAGACTTTACAATCAAGTAAAATAATTGGGGTAGCATAGGAGCGAGAAGATGAACAAACAAAATTAATCATCATTTTTACAAAAATTTAAGCATGGATAGATGAATGTTGAAGAGTAATGAGAAACTTAATTAATTAATCACAGAGTGGCAATGGAGTGAATAACTGGAAAAACGAATGTAGTTCCAAGAAAAGGTGAAGCACTTTGAGTTGAAGTAGAAGTAGAAGTGGACAAATGCCCGTGGATGCAGGCGAAGGCAAGGCAAAGACTGAAAACTTGTGAAGAGAACCCTGCCTAAACACTAAGCAGAGACAGTACGGTTAAGCGTGAAAAGAGAGAAAGATATCTACCCACTTTCTCACTCGAATTTCTATTCATTTATTAATTTTCTTCAGCTAAAGAAATAGTTTCAGTTTCAGGGAATTTGCAGTGTCAGAACTCAGAACACTTTATTGTATTTTAAGCCAAGAAAAGAAGATGAATCACTGAGTTATTAAAAACCAAAGGCGTGATTAAAGTTGCTTCACTCTCTTGTTTAAAAATAGACTTAATTTAGCTGAACTTGACAGCGTACTATTCTGATTCTGAATTATCAAAACCACTAAATTTAGAGAGATGAGAAGATAGGTGTATGTGTATGCGTCATGTTTTTTAAAAACGCTATATTTGCTGTCATTTTCTATAAAGAATCAAATTTTAGAGGGAATCCCCAGATTTGTCTATGATTTTCTGACAAATTTTCCTGGAATCCCACTTGTCTTTTTTAATTTTTTTTTTAAAGAATTTGAGTTGTGTTTGTTGTAGTGTTATTATTATTTAACCTGTTTTATTTATGTGGGCATACCAAAAAAAAAAAAAAAATTATAGTAAAACTATCCATGAAGAGAGATGAGATCTTAGCTAGGGATTCTGACAGATGTGGAGTCTCAACCGAACTTTAAGATTTTACTTCTACTAGGATGTTGGAGGCTTAAGTGGTTAAGGACAAAAGAGTTGTAGCTGTTTAGCTACAGTTTTTGACTAAAACAGCTAGAGTTTACATTGAAACTTTTTACTATTATTTTCTATTTTTTTAAGGGTCAAGATAACATAATTATTTATTTACGAAGGATTTAGAAACTGTAGATTCTTTCTTGTTTACATGTACGTATGTATGTGTATATATATATATATATTCGGCTACAATTTTTTGACTAGAAAAGCTAGGGGGTGTTTGGTTGAGTGTTAACTATTATAATCAACTTTTTATTAAGTGCTGCTGTAGTGTGGATTGTGGAGAAATGACGCCGGATTTAAAGGAAAGATACACAGAGAGGTGAGGTGAGGTGAGGTGAGGTGAGGTGAAGAAATGGAGTTTGAACATGAAATAATATTAAAAATTGTTCAGTAGCTTTTACTGCAATTTAACTTGAAGAAGAAGCCAACCAAAGCTGCGAAGGAAACTGAAATCAACTGCTTTTACTTGAACATTAATACAACAGCATAACCAAACAAAACTGATTAAAAAAATTTAGAAAAAAAAAAAAATCTTAGTCTCATGAAGGGATGTGTATGTGAATGTGTTTGAGTCAAAATAAAACTCATTTCTAAGTTTTGACACAGTGTCGTTTGTCGGATGGAGAACAAAATACTCTCTTTTCTTCCATGGCATCTCCATTATGTGTCATTTTCTATGACTTCTATAGAGGAAATATATCCCACTTAACCGCAAACAGTTGATTGGTTCGGCTCTCTCTTTGATTAAGATTAAGGGTAAGAGAGCAGAAACATGGAAAACGAAATAAGATTAGATTAAGAGAGTAAAAACATAAGAAAAGGGTAGAGAGAGAGAGAGAAAAAGAAAAGAAAAGGTAGGAGAAAAAAACATAAAATGAGCTCAAAAGCCAGGTAGAGTGAGATAATAAAGAGAGGAGGGGAGTTTGTTCATAAAGTTAGCTAGGAATTTTGCAAATGTCACAAGATTCTCAGGAGATAAAGACGATTGAGCAGTGGAGATGGTCCGAAATGCAAGGCCTTGAGCTTGTGTCCTCTGCTCCTCCTTTAGACCCTTTTAAAACCAACCCCTCAACGCCTATAAACACAACACCAACAAGACACACAACACCAACACCAACACCAAACTCAAACTCAAGAGAAACACAAAAACAAGAAGAACAAGAACAAGCAGTTGTTTTGGACAGACCAACCAGAGCAATGGAGAGCTCTTCTTCTGAGCCCAAGAAGGACGGTGGTAAAGGAGAGAAGCCTAGTGATGTATCTACAATCGGGTTTGGTGACCTCTTCAGATTTGCAGATGGCTTAGATTATGTCTTGATGGCAATTGGGTCTCTTGGTGCTTTTGTACATGGCTGTTCTTTGCCTCTCTTCCTTCGCTTCTTCGCCGATCTTGTTAACTCTTTCGGCTCTTATGCCAATAACGTGGATAAGATGATGCAAGAAGTTTTAAAGGTATACAACATAATTCGCTATCAAATTCTTCATATTACATTATCAAAAAACGGTTTTTTATCTCATTGTTTGTGGATTTTACAGTATGCATTTTACTTTCTTGTGGTTGGTGCTGCAATCTGGGCGTCTTCCTGGGCAGGTCAGTTTCTCTTCTGTTTCCATTACTTTTTGGTTTCTGTGCTTGGCTTTGTTCATTTAATTTTTCATTACAGAAATATCATGTTGGATGTGGACTGGAGAGAGACAATCGACCAGGATGAGGATCAAGTACTTAGAAGCAGCTTTGAACCAAGACATTGAGTTTTTTGACACCGAGGTTCGAACCAGTGACGTGGTATTTGCCATTAACACTGATGCAGTGATGGTCCAAGATGCCATCAGTGAGAAGGTGAAACAAAATCCTAATCTTCTTCAACTTGTTCTCATGGTTGTTATTTTCTAATCAGGCTCTGTATGCACCTTTTCTTTTGGTTTCTGTTGCAGCTGGGAAATTTCATTCACTATATGGCAACATTTGTTTCTGGATTTGTTGTGGGTTTCACTGCCGTTTGGCAACTAGCTTTGGTTACACTTGCAGTGGTTCCTCTCATAGCCGTAATTGGAGCCATCCACACCACCACGTTAGCCAAGCTCTCCGGCAAGAGCCAAGAAGCTTTGTCGCAAGCCGGAAACATCGTTGAACAGGTAATATAATGCACGCATCAAAGCTTTTGTCTTTTCTCCTTTTCCAAACTTCAATTTCACTGTTTTTTCATCTGGGTGTTGCTGATTTCAAGTGAAATTGCAGACAATTGTCCAAATTCGGGTTGTTTTCGCATTTGTTGGCGAATCTAGAGCATTACAAGCCTACTCATCAGCTTTGAAAGTTGCTCAAAGGCTCGGTTACAAGACTGGATTTGCAAAGGGGATGGGACTGGGCGCAACTTACTTTGTTGTGTTCTGCTGTTATGCGCTTCTTCTCTGGTATGGTGGTTATCTTGTTAGGCACCACTACACCAATGGAGGACTCGCTATAGCCACCATGTTTGCAGTGATGATTGGCGGATTGTAAGTACTCTGTTCAAACTTATGTTTTATCTCCACTTCTAAGTTTTTTTCTTTTTTGCTTAAAAGTTCCCTTTCACTGGCAGGGCCTTGGGACAGTCAGCCCCAAGCATGTCTGCATTTGCGAAGGCCAAAGTTGCAGCTGCAAAAATTTTCCGTATAATTGACCACAAGCCGGGTATTAATAGAAACGCTGAATCGGGTTTGGAATTGGACTCAGTTTCAGGACTTGTAGAGCTGAAAAATGTGGATTTCTCATACCCTTCAAGGCATGATGTTCGGGTACTCAACAATTTTTCCCTCAGTGTACCAGCTGGAAAGACCATTGCTTTAGTTGGCAGCAGTGGCTCTGGTAAAAGCACTGTGGTTTCTCTCATTGAGAGATTCTATGATCCCAACTCAGGTAAAATATGTGAAATTTCTATCTAATTCACCAAAACAGGCTAAATCAATAACTTTTGTTAGGATGCTTCTGCCAACTGAAGTTATTAGTCCATGCGGGTGTTTGAGTTTGCAGAGGGTTAGTTATGTGATGGTACTCCTTAGCTTATTTATGAACTTGTGCAGGCCAAGTGCTGCTGGATGGGCATGACATAAAGTCATTGAAGCTGAGATGGTTGAGGCAGCAAATAGGTCTTGTTAGCCAAGAGCCTGCTCTTTTTGCCACCACCATTAAGGAGAACATACTTCTGGGTAGGCCTGATGCAGACACTGGTGAGATTGAAGAGGCTGCCAGAGTTGCTAATGCCCATTCATTCATCATCAAGTTACCGGACGGCTTTGATACTCAGGTTAGTTGATTCACAACATTGGTATCTAATCATAATTCAGCAAATAGTTAACAATATTATTCAAATATTATAACCACTCTAAATCATAAATTCTTGCATATTAATCCCAACTGAATTCGAATTAACTGTAAGACTTCTTTGATATAACAAAACCATCATAAATACTGTCCAGATGCACTATAAAGTACTATCAACTGGGTTAGCGTCTTTATTGCAGTTGGGAGAGGTAGGGAAGTGGGGTAATGTTGGTCATTCGGGAAGGTGAAATCAATCATGGATCTTGACCAAAAGGCTCCATGTTTGGTTAGACATTCAATGGCATATAATTTTTTTTTAATTTTAAATATTGAAGATTGCATGGATAATTTGGTCAACAAAGATAACCTAACCTAATTTTATTTGTTTATTTCGTTTTTTAATAAAGTCAATGTGAGTCCATCATGCATGTATATGTAAGAGAGTAACATGCTTCAGTCAACAGTGCATGTGCATGTATAAGACCAAATAACTTAGAACGGTGGGTACACCAGTTGAAAGAGAGAGAAAGAAAAGGTAGAAGACAATAGGAAATGAAGAGGACAAAGGGTTCACTAACAGCTGAAAGTCTTATGGGATTAAAAAAATGATGGCCAGAAATTGTTCTGTGATAGTGGGAATAGACAAGTTGAGAACTTTAAGATGACAAAGTCAGATCGAAAAAAGAAAAAAAAAAAAAAAGATGACATATGTAGAAGAAATTGTGGGAAGAATAATTAGTTTATAATTATATTCATCTAGGCTTGAAGTCACAGGAATCAAGTTTTCATATTGTCTTCTGGTTTAAGAGTATCATTTAAGAGACAGCACCGACCTGTGCGTTCTGAAGTATGCAATGAATAAGAAATATCATCTATGCAATGAATAAGAAATATCATCTAACCTTTAACTAGTATTAAAGAAGGAAAAGACACAGAAACAGAAAAAGAAAAGGACTCTTTACGGCTATGTAATAATGTGGGTGAATTCCAAATTATTTGCTTAGTGACGAGTAATCTTGGAAAGAGGAGAAATTTTGGGTTCTTATGAACTTCTATGTTTTCAGGTATTTCTTTGTTTTCTTGGAAATTAAATGGATTCTACATAATTGTAGAATTTTTGGAGAAATACAAGTGAGTTTAAAAGTATAATTATAATCATAAAAAATAATAATAATAATGTGAAAATGGCAGGTAGGGGAGAGAGGACTGCAGCTCTCAGGAGGTCAAAAGCAGAGGATAGCTATAGCCAGGGCAATGCTGAAAAACCCAGCAATCCTTCTCCTAGATGAGGCAACAAGTGCATTGGATTCTGAGTCAGAAAAACTGGTCCAGGAGGCCCTTGACCGCTTCATGATTGGAAGGACAACTCTTGTGATTGCCCACCGCCTTTCCACCATTCGCAAGGCTGACCTTGTAGCTGTGCTGCAGCAGGGGACTGTCACAGAGATTGGAACCCATGATGAACTCATTGCCAAGGGAGAAAATGGTCTCTATGCCAAGCTCATCAGAATGCAGGAGATGGCACATGAAACCGCCCTTAACAATGCCAGAAAGAGTAGTGCAAGGTTGCTTCACCAACCATGCATCTTTCATTAAACTCTTGAAACATTAAATTTTTTTTCTTCTGGAATGCTGGTGAAATGCTAATATTTAGCAGAAAACTTTGTTATCTTAACACGGTTTCATTTTTACAGGCCTTCAAGTGCCAGGAATTCAGTTAGCTCACCTATAATTGCCCGAAACTCCTCCTATGGCCGATCACCATACTCACGCAGGCTATCTGATTTCTCTACCTCTGACTTTAGTCTATCCCTTGATGGCACACATCCCAATTACCGACTTGAAAAATTAGCCTTCAAGGAGCAAGCCAGTTCATTTTGGCGCCTTGCAAAAATGAATTCTCCTGAATGGGTTTATGCTTTAGTCGGTTCTATAGGCTCTATTATCTGTGGCTCCCTTAGTGCCTTCTTCGCTTATGTTCTGAGCGCTGTTCTCAGTGTCTACTACAATCCAGACCATGCTTACATGAGCAGAGAAATTGGAAAGTACTGCTACTTGTTAATTGGGCTTTCATCAGCTGCACTTCTCTTCAACACACTTCAGCATTCCTTCTGGGATATTGTTGGAGAAAACCTTACAAAACGTGTGAGGGAGAAAATGCTGACTGCAGTGCTGAATAATGAAATGGCATGGTTTGATCAAGAGGAAAATGAGAGTGCTAGGATTGCAGCAAGGCTAGCTCTTGATGCCAACAATGTCAGATCAGCCATTGGAGACCGTATTTCCGTGATCGTGCAGAACACAGCACTTATGCTAGTTGCCTGCACTGCAGGTTTTGTTTTGCAGTGGCGCCTTGCTCTCGTTCTCATAGCTGTCTTTCCTGTGGTTGTTGCAGCCACTGTCTTGCAGGTTTGTGTTTATATCCGGTTCTCATACATTTGTGGTTACAAGTTTGGAATTCTGGTGATTTATAGTGGATTCATCTGACGATTAATTAGGATAATTAGATCATAGTACTTATGAAGAGTGTAAAGATGATTACTTTTTACTAGCAAAAAGTTGTTAAGCTAATTTTTTGTTGGATTTTCAACAGAAAATGTTTATGCAAGGTTTCTCAGGAGACTTGGAAGCTGCACATGCCAAGGCCACACAACTTGCAGGGGAAGCCATTGCCAACGTAAGGACTGTTGCTGCCTTCAATTCAGAGTCAAAGATTGTTGGTCTTTTCTCCACCAACCTTCAAACACCATTGAGGCGATGCTTTTGGAAGGGACAAATTGCTGGAAGTGGATTCGGGGTAGCTCAGTTTTCTCTTTATGCTTCCTATGCTCTTGGACTTTGGTATGCTTCCTGGCTTGTGAAGCATGGGATCTCTGATTTCTCAAATACAATCCGAGTTTTCATGGTCCTGATGGTCTCCGCCAATGGAGCAGCTGAAACACTAACCTTAGCTCCTGACTTCATCAAAGGTGGGCGAGCCATGCGGTCAGTTTTTGAACTTCTTGACCGCAAAACAGAAATTGAGCCTGATGATCCAGATGCCACCCAAGTTCCTGACCGTCTTCGAGGGGAAGTTGAACTCAAGCATGTTGACTTTTCTTACCCCTCTCGTCCTGATGTTCCAATCTTCCGTGACCTTTCTCTTCGTGCTCGCGCTGCCAAAACTCTGGCTCTTGTTGGTCCTAGTGGGTGTGGCAAGAGTTCAGTCATTGCATTAATACAGCGCTTCTACGAGCCCTCATCAGGACGGGTTATGATTGATGGAAAGGACATCAGAAAATACAATCTTAAGTCCCTGCGAAGGCACATGGCAATTGTTCCTCAGGAACCATGCCTCTTTGCTACTACCATTGCCGAAAATATTGCTTATGGGCACGAGTCAGCAACTGAGTCCGAGATCATTGAAGCAGCTACATTGGCCAATGCCCACAAGTTCATATCTGGATTACCTGATGGCTACAGGACATTCGTAGGAGAAAGAGGAGTTCAACTTTCTGGGGGGCAAAAACAAAGAATCGCAATTGCCAGGGCCCTTGTAAGGAAGGCAGAGCTTATGCTGCTGGATGAAGCAACAAGTGCCCTTGATGCTGAGTCTGAGAGATCGGTTCAGGAGGCTCTAGACCGTGCCTGCTCAGGAAAGACCACAATTGTTGTTGCTCATCGACTATCAACTATTAGGAATGCCCATGTCATTGCAGTAATTGATGACGGGAAGGTTGCAGAACAAGGATCCCATTCACATTTGTTGAAAAATTATCCTGATGGGTGTTACGCGCGCATGATACAGTTGCAGAGGTTCACACATAGCCAGGTAATTGGCATGACATCAGGTTCAAGTTCCTCAGCAAGACCCAAAGATGATGAGGAGAGAGAAGCCTACTAAATCAAAATCTTATGATGTATCAGTGAAACAGTATTTGCCTTATACCCCTTAATGATTTTTTGGGTTTTGATTTTCAGTTTAATGTTTTGGTATAGTTATAGTATGTGTATTACTAATTTTCCACAATATATCTTATCGTTATGAATCTTCCCAAGGAAATGATAATTAATGACCAATACTTCCATCAAAATGAATTTCACAGACGCAAGAAGCAGGCCTCCTGCATTTTGTTTGTCGCTTGCTTTCAGGAAAGCATAACGCGTAAGGAAATATACTTTGTTGAAAAATAATTGAGAAGGTCGACATCTACCAATCTCAATGTCTCCAAACCTTTTTGGTCTATCAAATCGGGCATGGAATCCAATAAATGTTGGGGACAAGGACGAATGGATCTACATTATAAACATAAGAAGAAACATATATGTTAGAATTCCATCACTTTCAGACAGTGATCACAGAGTGATGGACCTAATGGCCATAGATGTAGACCTCAAACGAATAACGTGTTAAGCCGTCGATACATCACAATCCAAACTTTAAGATATGGGAAATTCTGAAATCTTTCCGTCCTGATCTCAGTTGGGTACGTGTATATTTATGATATGGTTTGTGGGAAACAAAATTATTAAACCGAAGGTCACATGGTGGCTGCACATGCAAGAACTCTTAAAGGATAGATAGCAACAGAAGAAAAACTGGCTAAAGAAGAAACAGGACAAGGACTTGAAAGAGGTGGTGGGAAATTATGCAGCTTCAACCGGTAACTAGTTAGTGGACAAGCATGAGATAAAAGAAATAGGGAAACTGGCTTAGAAAATGACAGGATGATGATAGCGTTTGATAATGGTTTCATGGCCTACAGCTAATCTCTTTTATTTGATAGAGATTTTCAGGATTTGAGTGGCCACAGATGAAGATTGGGTTGATAGTGGTGAAACAGGCACTTCGTGAACAATGCGTCTTGTTATTAAGTGCTTAGAGTTTTTCTTTTGGAGGGATGTTGGGGGATGACACATGCACACTGCTCATACTGACCTAAAGGCTATCACTTTTGCTCCTTGTCTGGTCTGCAAATGGCAGTAACTAATATACAACCGGAGTGACAGAAATCCCCTGGAAAACATCAAAACCTCATGCTTAATCTGTAATGATTTTTTTTTTATCAGTAAAGGTGAATCGGTTTCAAATTCAGGGACCATCAAGATTTGTTTTTTTTTTCACATAACTGATCAGAAAAATTATGACATTTTCAGCGGGCTGTTCATTTCAGAACAAAAGGAACAGACCAAAAACACAGTATATAAATCAAGAACAAGAATGCCGAAAACAAAAAATACAGTTTTGTAAACCCTTGATAATAGCAGTTAACCTGTATCTCTAGTGGCAGACCATAGTCTACCACCGGCTCAAACAATACTAATAAAATCTTAGTCAGTGCCCACTGTAATCTCTTCCTTACGGGAAATTAAATATTTAAAGTATGCTTAATTTGATAAAAGAAGTCAAGCACAACACATCGAAAATATATATAATTTATATGGCCATGTTCTTCAAGTGCGACTGAGAAAGGTGAACTCAGTAATTTCTTTCAACCTCAGCTGTGATTTCTTATTTCTACGAAACAAAAAACTTGGGGGTTGTTCTCATCTATCATAATCTCCAGCCAAAACTGGTGTAGTCACTGAAGATATGCAGCTCTTTTGTATCTAAATTCGAACGCTCAACATGTCCCACTTACACCTTACATGAAGAAAGGAGCTTTTTATTCTAACATGATGTTTCCTGTTAAACCAATTCATCCAGGTGCTACCAGAGGACAGAAGAAATAACGTGTGCACTTACTGTTTAAACCTGCCAGCTTCTAGCAGGCAAAGCTGAGCATCTGAAATTAGATTTTATCAATACCACCGTAAAGGAAATAAGGTTGTTCCTTGAATTGTGACATTGCCCCTTAATTAGCGGATCAATTTATGACTTTCTTCAGTACAAAATGATCTATGCTACAAATGTTGAAAGTGACCAATGGCCATGGAAGAATTGGTAAACAACAGATACTCTCTGAATTAATTGATTTTGGAGAGCCTAGTATAAACTTTCCGAACTGCATGTACACTTCTAGTTTCAACTTTACCAAAGACAACCATCACGAAAGATTGCCGTTATTTCTGCTAATAAATAATCATGTTTTCAGATCTTAATCACGTTTTCCATACATGAATTTGTATTCCACGTCTAATCCCAGAAAGGCATTTAACTAATGAAATCTCAAATTTTTTCCTCCAAATTTGCATCCCAATGATGTGAAATTAATTAACTATCAAGGGAATGGTGTGATGATTTAATGCATGATATGATAACTTTAAAATAATGGCACATCACTTAAGATGCATAATTTCGGAAATTTTTTTGAGATTTGTAGCATTACTCATTAATATCATGAGAAACGCCCACAACAATAAAATTGCAGTTACAGAAGGGGATTGTATGCTGAAATGGAAAATGCAAGTTGATAAATAATTCCATAAGGCACCGAATCAGAAATTAGTTGAGGACCAAAATAAACAAATTCACAATCTCCAAGCACTTCATGCTAACCTGCCCCAATTCATCTTAAGACATAACAAGAAACATTACGATTCACAATTAGCATACAGTAAACTCAGAAAAAGATTAATTTCTTTTGCAGTAATATTAGTTACTCATGAAAGAGATCTTACAACATCAAATATCTTTTGATATTAAAAGGCCTGACTTAAGTCACCCATCAACCTATCATAACTAAAGGGAAAAAAAGGAAAAAAAAGGCTCATATAGACATAAGCTTTGCACCATTGTCTGGCATACCCATCCCAGCAGCTAAGTCGGCATCAAGTTGGGTATGCGGTTTAGGCCCCATCATTTCCTTTACACTGCATTTAGTACGGTTCAAGTCAATGAAATAAGCTCTTACATTTAAAGAAATTTAAAGGAAAATCATGTTTTCTATTTGTTAGATATTGGAGGATTTCAAGACTCGGGGTATATTTGTTTTTCGGTATGAAGTCTAAATATAACTAAATGTCAAACATTCAGACATTTTGGATAGTTTGTATTTTCAGCTTAACATATATTATCAGATATTTTTATCCAAATGAAAAAGCTAAAATCTATAGCTTTTGTTTGAATGAAAAAGTCTAGAACAATTTAATATTATTCTCCTTCCAAAATTATCCTATAAAATATATCTATTTCCTATTGTATCCATTTTTTATGATTGCCATATTTGTTAAATTAAAGATCACAAAGATTAAATATTAGAGAGTTTAGGATCCTTAAAAAAATATAATGAATAATTTTATATTCATCAAGGCCAAGTATTTTAGTAAAACTAATATTTCAAACAAAATTAAATAAATTTTGCCTTTGTATTTATGTTTTATCAAAATGATTAATTCATCAAACAATAGAACCAACTGAGTTGCAAATTTTGTTACCTTAAAAAAAATAAACAATATATATCATAAACACCTATAAGAATATATATGTCAAAATATTGACTCCAAACATTTTAATTTAGACATTAAGATTAAAAAAGAAAACATATCATTTAGATTTATAAAATTAGACTAATTCAAACTTCTAACTTAGTTGAGACATTTTCAAATTTTAGACCAAAAAAAAAACTTTGCGTTGAGGAGATGAAACTTAGAATCATGGTATAACTCCAGACCTCCTCAAGTTAGATGCAGACATATTTGTATCGAATTATATGAATATCTCTTAAGGAGGACAAGTTATTATATTCTTCAGATCCTTAAAATAAGACTTACAACATCCTCAAATTCCTCTATTACTTACAAATACTTATGCCATAGAGAGTTAGTAGTGAGATATCTTGGGTTCCAAGATGAAAAGAAAGTAGGGTCATTTAGGAGATCTTGATTAGTCATAAGCTAATTTTCTGCAGTATAATTAATACTTAGGCAACAACCTAGGCTTCTGAAATAATCTTAACACTTGCTCACAACCCTATGTGGTGCTAAAAAACGAATTCAATGTAATTGCTATAGCATTCGTTTGAGGGTAAAAAGTGAGAGAAGGTTAACAGGATTCAGTAATCTCTAAAGTTTGATCATGGATACTGTTGAAGAGAAATAAATAACTAAGAAGTTCCCACAGATTAACCTTTAGTTCAAGCCTGAGGTGACAGAAATAAATAAACAAATAAAACATGCTGCAATAGTTCTATGTGGAAACTCATTATATATATTGATAGACTATAAAATGTCGCTTTTTCTTGGAATAGTTATTGGATAGGACAACAAAATATTAAAAAAAAAAAAAAAGACTTATAAAACAAAGTTGCTAACCGTTTCTTGTGACGTTTGGTCTTAAAATGCTCATCCCTCACTGACTCATTTGCAAAGTATCGGCTGCAAACAAGAACAAAGAAGTTTAATATCTAAGAAAGAAAAGAATCATATCTATTAACCCAAATTGATGATAAATCACAGCATCAAAAGAAGAGTTAAAAACCTTGGTTACATAGAATGAACCATACTTTTGTGACTTAAGATAGAACACGAGTCCACAACCATTCGCCTATTCTAATCCAACAGTAAAAGAATTGCTGAGAAGTCAAAGTTAAATATTACTTTTATCACTTAAGAGCTGACACACATGTGAGAGCTTGTGTACCCACGACTAAAATCTTAGAACTTAGATTATCAAATTGCTTGTACTAAGCTTAGTAATAGTTAAGCGTGATCTTTCTCATTCACTTTCTCAGCAACCAAATAAAGCTGGGAAAAAGCGAAGCAGATAAAAATAGAAAAGAAGAGAGAAAGAACATACTCGCAGTGTAAGCAATAATATTGGCCCATTCCAGGCAAATCCTCGTCAAAAGGCAAGGGATTCTTCTCCGAATCAGGCTTTTGAAGATCATCATAAACGGCGTCGTCACGTGAACCCAAATTCCAAGTTAAGAAAACACAACCGAATGGAAAATATTTGCTTGAAACAAAACTTGGAACAATAAAATAAAAGAAACTAATAATTCAATTTAACTAACAGAAAGGATATCTTTACGAAGGAATTTTGAGAGGCGAGCCGTCTTGTGAGAGTATCTTCTCTTCTTCACCTTCCTGTTTGGGCACTTGCCCATTTTTTTTTTTTTTTNCAACTGAAATTGGCAAAGCTAGGGTCTTAGTCTCCTGCTGCAAAACCCTAATGGATCGTCGAGTGAGCCGAAAGGAGGGGGAATCAGCAAACGGTTTTCTATTTATAGGTTAGGAGCAACACGTCGTCGTTTCGAGCTTCAAGAGAAGAGAGAATTGAAATTGTCTCGAGCTTTAAGAATTGAAATCGTCGTCGTCGTCGTTTCGAGCTTTAATAGTTGAAATTGTGAAACGGCATCGTTTTGAGCTTTAAGAGAGGAGAGAATTGTGAAGTGTCAACCTGTAATTTGTATTTATTTAGTAAAAAAAATTTGTTCATGGAAATATTTGGCAATATTATTTCATAAACATCCGTTAAGTTTTTTGCTTTAGAACCTTATATGATTTTAGTACACATTCTTGTTTATTTCAATAAAATAAAATAAATTATATTGAAAGATATTCAATAAATGATAATTTTGTAGTAAAAAGGTTTTTTTTTTCAAATAATGTATTTATTTATATATAGTTAATAATAGAAATGAGGGAATTAAAGTAGATATTATTATTATAGTTTGGCAGTGGAGTGGTATTATTAGATTGAATAAATGAATTTAAGAAAGAAAATCAACTTGATTGAGCTCTAAAGTAGTTGGTATTCTAATTGTTATTGATAGATATACAACACCTGTCTCTCCTAATGGAAAGAGTTGAGCTATCCTCTCTCTGTGTAATACATGTAGTGACTTTTTGATGATTCCAAATGAGTATGCTTCCTCAGTCTCACTGCAATCATATATATATATATATTCGTCCTCATCAAAAGGATTTTAAAGGCTATTTACTTTTAAAGAAGGCTTTTTTAATATTAATTGTCTTCTCAAATGTTTGTATGGCCAGATTACTTGCTTGTAACCCTTTGGGTTGTATACGAGATGTTGGAGGATAAGGATCATCAAATCAATCTTTTGATATATCATCGGAATGCATATACAACATCCATACAAGCAAATGCCTGTCCTTATTGTGGACATAAGCCTCAGCCAAAGAATAATATAACAAGCTTTTAATATAAATCAACTAAAACAAGTTCTACCTTGCTTGCCAACTTCAGCATACAAGCAAGAGTTACTCCCCAGCTGTGAAATAAAAGCTAGAAAATTTTATAAACTCACTCAACGCAAGGGGTCATTAAACAAATCTCAAGCTATATAATATAGGTATGTCTATGTACCTTACCTTGCTCCATTCGTTCATCTCATCATCTTTACAATAAAGCTCTTGTGGGATAAAACCAAGATTGACATTTGTCTGCACCTGCACCTGCACCTCTACCTCTATCTAATATTAATCAATATCATTTATATGAAGCGAGCAAGGGTAGGTTTTGAGTGGAGAGGTGCAGGTGCAAATGCAGATAAATCTGGACATCTTGACTCGAATGCCAATTTCTGTATATAGATTAAGCAAGGGTAGCTGTGGAGAACTACATATTTGTCAAGAACCAACGAAGCTTTATACACATATAAAGTAGATAGGGATAGAAACAAAGGGTCAACTTTCAACAATCAAAATCTAACTTCCTTGCAGCGGTTGCTTTGCTTATAGATGAGTAACTTCGAAGAGCATGTGAAGGGAGAGAACCAAGCACGTGGGAATCCGCAGTTTAGCCAATCAGAGTGTGACAATAAAAGATTATACGAATGTTGGACTCATCTAAGGTCGTGGCTTATACGTAATGGTAATTCCCGATTTTTATCGAAATTATTGTAGAAAACATGGAATTGAAAAGTTGAATGACAAACACTTGGAAGTCGCATGGGTCTTCACTGGTTTTGTTTTAGCACGTGACATTACAACTACCAAATGAATACTACTCTTTATTGTAAAAAACAAAAAGAAAGGTTTAGAGATGTGTTCATTAAATGAGAATACCCGCTTCGGTTTATCCTCAATTTAAAAGGTTTACGAATCCCAGTATCATAACATTAATAAACCTCAATATGATTATAAAGTTCACGTTGCAAAACCTATAATAATAATAATGCCAGGCGTGAGAATATATAGTCATCAGTTGGCTTCAATGCCCAATCCCCTTTCCAACATCAATAGATGGTGGGTGCCCACCCGGGACACCAAAACTAGCACTGGATATGATTGATAATCATGTATACATTTTAGAGACTATGAGATAAAATAATAATAATAATACTAAAAAACAGACAAACATAATCATAAAGGTTTGTTTTTCAACCTAGAGCCAAATGGTGGATCTTTTTTCTTAACTATTTTCTCAAATTCCTCCTGTCAGCATATATTAATACCAAGGGTAACAATGGGTGATTTGAACGGTAATGGAATAGATGGAATATGATTATGAAACATAAAAGGAAATCTTGAATTGTTAATTAATTCTATGATTCTGTATGCAGCTAAAAAATCCTCTACAGTTTAATACAAATAAATTCATTTCTCCTACATTGGTGATAAAATAACAGGGCAAAAAAATATGCTAAAACAATTACATAATTTGCCAGAGCTAAAAAACCCTTGGACGTCTGAAAGCAGTAGGAGTGATCTGCTAAGTTACCCTTATATTCCTCCCATTGAGGGCCAAATCTACTGAGATGCAGATTGCCATTAGCGGCCTACCCACTTCTGGCAAATTACTTTACACAATATACAGGTATGCTGAGATAAATTGCTTATGGTAAGATGATCAAGTTTTGAAACTCGCCCATTAATGCTCATGCTTGACACGTGCTTTTAGTATACCAGGGAGAGGTGGTGAGGTTGGAGGCCTACTCGAGGTGTTCGACCGCAGGGGAAGGAGTTGTGGCTGATACATACCAGACATACTGGAACCTTCACCACCATCTACAGGGAAACTAGGTACCATATCATCACTTTGTGGTCTCTCACAAAAATTCATTGCCTTCAGAACATAATTATCATCATGGAGCTCAAAAGGGGTGCTGCAATAGAATAAAATTTAGCAATGAGTAAAAGAATAGTTTGACTACATTGAATGATAGATTAATTAACCAAAGGAGCACAATGTTGCCACCCCTCTCAACCCCTTTCCCCTTTTGTTTGTATTTTACTTTGCAGTTGTCAACAATATGCCATAACAGTGAACGATTCACTACAAGAATATTAATTGGTAATCACTGACCACTCCATTTTATAACCAAAGCATGATATACTTACCTATTAAAGTCAAAATGCACCAGCTGCATATCTTCCGATATTTCCACCTCAACAGTTGCATGAGGGCGTGTCTACGATTTCCAAATGTCAAGGGCGAGAAAGAAATATGAGAGAGAAATATGAGAGATATCACAACAAATACAATGCAATATGTAGGAGATGTTAAAAAATTATAATGATTATGCAACAGATTAATGTACAAACCAATTAAAAAACATGATAAGCAACCAGCGTCAATAAAGCACCTTAGATATATTTTTGCTCTCACTTTATTTCAAAATGTCAATGGTAAGCATACTCTATAACTGGGGCATAAGTTGAACCACATTTAAACCCTCAGAAATAAGGAAAATTAGGAGCAAAAAAGTGAATCAGCAAATGAGATCCGCATATATACAAAATAGGATGTACTTTATAAAAAAAATGCCAGGCACTCAATTGCATTTAAACTGAAAAAGGACACTGTAAGTCTATAAACTTGGTAACAACAATAGTCCCAACTTAATTATCACACATTTCAGCTGAAAAGAGATGCAAAATACATGACTTCCCATTTGAGCTTATAACAAATCATATTTCAGCTTAACCACAATAGCTGCAATCTCACACCAATAATATCTACATTGATCTCAGCCATTTCTCAAGTTAACTACCCTATATACGTGGCCTGTACTCATGCCAGACTTGTACCCACACAATTTTTGTACATCTTCTAGTGGGTAATGGACTCATCCTTTTCTTTTGGATTTTCTTCTCTTACCAATAAAAATTATTCAGTTTCTTACAAAAAAATATAGAAAAAAGAAGAAATGTTGTAAACATATACAACAGGCAACTATTTTCCATCAACTACATAAAACTAGCACCCGCTCACACACAAATGTGCTAACAAGAGCACACAGTCACAAACATGGAGGCACCCCTCTAAATCAAATACCCTATTGGTAGTGTTACATCTAATTATGTTAATACTAGACTAGCAAAAAGATATAATCCAACTTTGCTAATATAATAGTACAATAATGCTTACACATATGCATTATCAAAGCACATAAAATCGACAAACTATAATCAAGTACTAAGTTTGAAAACAATTTAATAGGCTTTGAAGAACTCAAAAATCTGTTGATACCAAAGTCTCCCAAAAACAGGTCTCAATTAGTTTGAGCGCTAAAAAGACTTGTAGACACTTTGTAACACTAATCAAACAAAGTTAGCTAAAAGATGAATGAACTTTCTTTTTATAAGTAGCTCACATATAAGACACAACAATTACATCACGCAAATTTTAATCCTTTCTTTAGCACAAACTAAATATTTTCCAAATATCCCTGTTCAACCATCCCCTACCATAGAGGTTGATTTCTTCATGATAGTATATCAAGCCATGTAATCTTAGAAGACAAGTAAAACAGCCAAATTTAAATTTCCAAACCAAAGTCTCAATAATCAAGGTAAGAACAAACTTCTTCAGTTTCTTTCAAATACTGTTGAAATTTTAACTCAGGCTAAGCAACAATTGACTAGATAACAACCGAACTATACAAATAACTTATTATGGAGCCACTTAAAAATTTCAGAACCTAATTTGTGACTTAACTTCAGTAATAGCATTTCTGGCATTTCACTAAGAATGAATGGAACAATGATACAAGAAAAGTTGAGAAGCAAATCTACCTGAACCAGAATAAAAGGTAAAGCCACACCACCACTGGGAGCATCTCCTGAACTATATAATTGTTCATTTCGTTGAATAAGGTTCTGAAGTCCTACAAACTTGATAAAGGGTGAACAGAAGTCAAACCATGGGGCCCAAAAATTAAAACCACTTCTGGTAAAACTTCAAAATTACAAACATTAATAAATAAAGAAATTAAGCAGTAATTCTTACTTGCTCCTCTAGTTCCTGCAGATAAGCAGCTTTCTTTTCAATTCTATTTCTTAGTCCAAGTCGGTCAGCCTGCATTAATACAATTTAAAATTGGATAAGCTCACATCTATTCAAAACAGTTACCATGGGCAATCTGCTAAATGTACAATACATGCAAATTCAACAGCACTCACCTTTAATTCTTCAATATCATTCAGACTAGTACGAGGAAGACCCTTCCACTGTATTTCTTTTTTATCCTTTGATATGATATCCATTGCCATTAGTACATTTAGGGCATCATATACCCTTCGTCGAATGTTTTTCTCATCATATTGTTGCTGTTTAGAGAAATATTTAACAATATAATAAAACTCATGTTAATGCTAGTAAAATCACAGATTAAGTCAGAAAAATGGGATTAAATATCTGTCAGCCTGGTTTGAGAATAGAAACCTGATCTGGTGATGCTAAACTATTGCTAGGATCAGCAAATTCAGTTACAAGTTCATCTGCAACCTGAAAGTACTTTCAACTCTTAGACATAGGCATAGGCTTATAAGATAATCAGTATCAAACAAACAGGGAAAAACGAAGACAGGAAAGAACTAATGGTCCCAGCAAAGACATTAATGGAACCAGCAGTATTAAATCTGTTAGACATACAAAAGATTAATTCTCAAAAACTCGAGAACACTAGTATCCTAGCTTCGACAAAGTCACTTTTACCAAATACACTATGAGTGAGGTTAATCAGCCTAAATTGCTATGCTATTTAACAAATCATAGCTAATAGAGGTAAGACAAAAAGGAGTAAAAGCAGGAAAGAACAGCATCTGCAAACAGAAATCCAAGTTTTGAATAAATAACAAGCTACATGCAATCACATATAGATCTCAAATGTTATTTATATTATGTTGATTTTTACAAAGATTGATGAGAAGACAAATTCATGAAAACCAAACAAATAATTTAAATAGTCAAGACAATTGACCTATAACAGCATTATCCTCCATAATTATGAAACCAAATTTGCAGAAATACTGATCAGTCTTTCATCAGCCCTATAGGGATTGATAAGAAATATTGTTTTCTCTCCAAACATCCTCACTCAGGAAAGTACACAAGACATATCTCCTCAATGTTCAACCTGGATGTGTCGATCTGAGTCAACTTGGCCACCAACTTCTAACAATTAATCCGGCAAATCGTGCACATGCACCACCGCAAACCAGGTAAATAGTGTGCTAACTTTAATCATCTTGAGATCTTGAACTAAATCTTAGGCAGCGTGATGTACAGAAGACAATCAGTACCTAGAAATCCTTGGTAATTATCCAATTCATCCAATTTATTATACTATTAATTTATGCTTTTGTTTATGGTTCGATTTGACAGCATATTTACTAACAGCATGAGTCCAGGAAAGTTATAAGAAACTTGGGAGAACCACACCCCAAAAACTAGCTATTAAAGTGGGAAAGCCCATAACCTTATAAACAACATACAAAAAGCCCACACTTCTAATGTGGGATTCGGGTCCCATACCCTCAATTAGGATCTTAACATTCTATCACGCTCCACAGCCCTAACGCTCACGTAGACTAATTGTACACTAGTCCATTGAATAGTCACAAGCGAACACTGCAATGTCTGCATCACTACCTATGCCGTACCATTGCAATTGGGAGACATGATGAAAAGCTCTTATACCAATTGATAAGAACCTTGGGAAAACCACACCCCGAAAGCTAGTTTTTTAGATGGGAGAACCCAAAACCTTATGAACCACACACAAGAAGCCAACACTTTCAATATGAGATTCAGGTCCCATATCCTCAATTAGGATCCTAACTGAACGTTGACTTCTCAAGGAGCTATCATACAGAAACTAGCAATCTCTCTGAAATGTTAACACTAAATTAAAGAGAAACCAAACCTATCACTATCCACATTAAATGGCAAGTGATGGCAAGAAGGAGAGAAGGAAGATATGAGGTGGGGTACTCGAACCTACTTTGCCTTCCTCTTAATATACCCACCTCCATCCTCGCAGTATTCCAGAGTCAAAATTTCTACTAACTTCCACCCCCACCCCCACTTAAGGTGGCTTAAGTCATCATAACTACTTTGATAAGCAAATCACATGCAGAAATTCCAATAATCACCTAGGTCCTACAATTAATGATATTGTCTTGGAATTGATTCTAAGGATGGCAAAACTACCTGGACCAGCCTGCGAGAGTAAAATATCCCCAGCCAGGATCTAGGCCAAGTCCGAAATTTCATGTAAGACCCTGGACCCGGACCTAGACCCAGGAATTATTAGTATTTAAAAGAAAAATAATTAATTAGTTAAAAACTAAATTAAAAAAGAAAAGTTGAATTGAATTAGAGTTTAAAAGTCTCACTAACTAAAACCAAACCCTAACTGGCAAAAAATACAGCAACGGCCCCTAATTTCGTTGACCACAGCCGCCGTTTAGCACAAAATCTAGCCAGTCAGCCACTTGCCAAGCATTCCAGCCACTGACCACGCACCAGACCACAGCCACTGACCACGCACAAAGGTGAGACAGAGCCATGCTTGATGCATCACCTCCCAGCTGTCGACTGCCTGGTCCACAGCTGCAAGCTTCCGGCAATTCTCCAGTATAGTGCCACTGACTCCTCCTCCAACAACCCATTGAGAACCAGCAGCCACCAGCCAACCAGCCAGCCACGAGCCAGAGTGCCCAGAACCAATTTTTGTAACATTTTTCATATTTTTTTTCAACTTTTATTTAAAAAAAAAAAAAGAAATTAGAAATAAAAATATCATTAGCATTCATTAAATGCATATAATTTGTATTGTGATTCATTAAAAATATATAATTTTCATTGAGATTCATACTTATAATTTGTATGTGGATATCATATCCTAATTTTTAACAAATATATTTACAAAATAGAATCGCAAGTCTATAAAAACTGGACTTTGTACGAAATACCATTTTAAAAAAGTATATTTACAATTTCACCCACCTGAGTGACTTACCCGGGACTGAACTCAGGTAGGCTGGACCAGCCCGAGTGTCCAAGAAACCCTGGCCCAGCTTCACTTATTCCCCAGGCCCAGCCTGAGAATTTACCATCCCTGATTGATTCCCAGCCGTTTGCTCATAATACTCACTAATTTCCTCAACAAAGAAAAAATCATGCACATCAGCAACACCACTGGCCTTATGGCCACCGTATTCCTCCTCTGAATCGTCATATCATCTTCCTCAGCAAACCAAAACCATAATGGCAGAGAAATCAAGCCTAACCCTAAGGGATGAACATGTAGAATGGGTTCATTCTTAATTAAAGAAAAATAGAGATGAGAGCTACTGAAGAAGAGAAGTATATAACTCATGAGTTGTAATTAAAAATTTGAAATCAGATATGAAAGAAAGAAGAATCCATAGAGGGTTTATGGTACGAAAGCATCCAAACTTGATTAAGGATATGAAGAAACCAGAAATCCAAACTCTATTTATCTGCAAGGACATAAAACTAATAAATAGAACATTCAGGGCTTTTCTGATAAAACACAGGATCGTCCCAGGACCTACAAACCTGCACAGTTTGATCCTATTTTTTGTTCCTGTTTCCAACCCAATCCCTGATTTAGAAGCAAAAAGACCAGTCCCCACAGAATCGGGCCACGTTGGATACCTGGTAGGGGTAGTTTCAAGATGCCACCAGATCAGGCTATACTTCTAACCCTGAAGAGCCCCACACCACCCTTAAATAGGACGGTTTTGTGATTGATAAATACAGCAGGAAGAATAGGAAACACAGAAAAATCTAGAAAGCGGTCATAAAATTGGAAACACAAGAAAGACACAAGTAAATTCTGAAATTATATCCACCCAAGTTGCAACTAGGTCACTTGACTTCTAAAAGATAACTCACATATGGATGAGACACTCACAATATAACATCAAATGAAATCCTATATCCTACCACACCACTCAGGCGAATCAAGGAAGAAATGAAAATAATATAAACAAAAACCATTAACTATAAGAACAATAATTCAAATACAGAAGCATCCCTTGGCAACAAAACCCATGCATAGGTCTTTTTATTTTAGTATAATGGAAAGCAAATAATTAAAAGCAGCACGTACTTCAGATCTTTGCACACAATCTTATAGTAATATAAAAAATAACTCAAGTGTAAAAAAGAGAGCAATCTGCTAAAATAGATAGGTTACCTAGACAGGAATAAAAGAACTCACAGAAAAGCTTTAAAAGAATAAGTACAAACATCGATTGCTTTCAAAAGAAATGACTTCAAAAAACCACCTGACCTCATTGTATGTGGTTCTTCCCTTGCTTTCCACTTTCTCGCACACTGGAAACAACCATAGGAAGTTCAAATAAGTGAGAAGATATATAACTAATCCTCTTTCGAAAAGGTCCCATCTTAGAAAAGAAAAGACTGCAAGAATTATTTTTGCGGATGAAGTACTCTATGACTAAGCTTCTCAAAAACTAGCACATGTTTAAAAATCTTTTTTATGTGCTTTATAAACTGCAATTCTCAACTAGTTAAAAATTAAGATTTTTTTAAGAATATTAGAAATTCTCAAGGAAGGGGAATAGACAAGATAAGATTAATCGAGGACCTTTCATGCTAAATTGGCGAAGTCCTCTACCACTTTTATCTCCTCCAACTGCCCGTTGGCCCCTCTTTTTCTTCTTGCTACTGTTTGTAAACAAGAAATCAGGAGAACACATAAAAGAGATTAAAACATTAGCTTCCTGAGTATAATGTTGCAGTTGCATGCAAGCACAGCCCATGACAAAAGATTATAACAACTATAACAATTATATAGGAACAGAAATTTCAATGTAAGGCCCAACAATTTATACCGACGTCATCAACTATTCCAAGCAACCTCACTTAACAGCAGACTATAACAAGCACATTAACCTGACCCCTTCCAACAATTCACACAATCATGATAAGCAGAAGAGTTCACTCTGCAAATTCACAATCGAAAGATTGAAGTCACCCCATTTAATCAAACCAATTTCAAGCACATAGAATGAAATAAATGGCCAAATCCAACAAATTTGAAACTAAAACAACCCAAAAATGATTCAATCATAAACACCATTACTTAAAGTACATCAAACAATTAACTCGTTTGTACTGTCTTTCTAACAATTACACAATCAACAATTCCCAAAATTCCAAATCAACTGCAACACCCAAAACCCTCAAAACACAAAAACCCCATCAAACCCACAACCATATTAAAAATAAAAAATAAAAACAACTAAATAGCAGAACCCTAAGCTCAGAACCAAGAAAAGAACTCATTCACTAACCCAACAGCGCCTTGAGAGCCGGCATCATCCCCATGAATGTCGAGATGGTTGAGCCTCAGAAAAGTATTATCGCTTGCCGGTGTAGCCATGCTTTGGGAGGGCGAACCGACGCTGCCACTAGTGGACATCGATTGTCCGGAAACAGTGGTCCCCCACGAGCGCGTAGCTCCTCCTCCTCCTCTAGAGGCGGTGGTGGTTGTTGTTGGGTTCCTCTCCCCATCTTCGCGGTGGGTGCTGTTATTCCCAGTAACCATAAATACTAAACAATAATAACTAATCAACGAATTGTGGGCGACGGTTGGTGGGTCATGAGCATCACTAAGTTTTGTTTGCGTAATGGCTCTGACTTTTTCTTCTACTTTAGCCCTTCACAGCGAGTGTGTGAGGGGAAGAAAGAGTGGAAGAGCGAAGTGGTTGTGTGAGTGTGAGTGTTGATCTGAGAGAAGAAGAAGATTGGAGCGAAAGAGAGGCGATGGATGGGTGGAATTGGAGGTTGGGGTTCAAGTCAAGACTCTCTCAAGCACCAGAAAAAGAGGGAAAGTATTGAGAGGAGTTAATTCTCATAATCATATTAGGTGGGAAATTAAGGGGTAAATACATAAACACCCCCAAAGTTTAGTCTAAGTCAAACTCACCTCTGTTATTCATAAAGTAACATAAAGACCCCCATTTTGATATTTTAAGTAATATTAAGACCCCTATTTTCATGTGTCAAGACCCCCATGTTTTCCAATTCTGCGGGTGTTTATGTTACTTTATGAATAACAGGGGTGAGTTTGTTACTTAGACTAAACCTCGGGGGTGTCTATGTATTTACCCCGGAAATTAACTTTCATTTTTATTATGGGGTATTTACTCTCAACCCCCATAGAATTTTTTTAAAAAGTCATATTCCATTGAATTGAAACTAACACAGACCCCCCAACATTATAACACTGTTAGTTATATTTAATGGTACTACAGTAAAAACTCAAAAAAAATCATAAACACCCCTCTAATATATCCAAAATAACAAACTCATCC
>JANLJB010031185.1:0-62108 GCA_026212285.1 Bursera cuneata
GCGGAGAAGCTCTCCTATAAATAGAGAGCTTCTCCTCTCATTTTTTTGTATCCCATTTTTTCTGTATCCAATTTTGTATTTCTTTCCTTTATTCTCTGAAGTCTAATAAAATCCTTTCTTTGTCCCGTGGAGGTTTCCCTCAATCAAAAGAGGGTTTTACCACGTAAATCCTTTACCCATTGTTTATTTTTATTGTGTTGTTTCCATTTCAAATTTATGCTGTGTGAGTCTATTTCATAACACAGTTCTTCTCTCATTAGCAATAACTCTGGTGAAGGTTCCTGCAGTACTGATAGCAATCGAGATTCTTCTAGTATCAATGACAATTTTGATATCATGTTTGGTGATTCAGGATGTCGTTGGAGCACAAATGAGTCAGGATTCTTTTTTTTTTTCTATGAAACTTGAAAGTCTTTCAAAGTTATGACAAATATTGAGAGAGAAGTTACGAAGCTTATTATTTATATCTACCACTAAAAAATCTACAAAAATCTTTCATATAAAAAAATCTATAAAAGTAATTAACTTTTTGAATACCTTATGACTTTTATGGACTTTTAAAAAGTTTTGATTGAATACGCCAAGTCTTTTATAGACTTTTTAAAAGTCTTTAAAAGTCTATATTGAATACCTCATAACTTTAATGGAGTATTTAAAAGTCTATAAATGTTTTAATTGAATATACCCCCTGAGTAAGAATCAAGATTCGGAAAAGATTTTGTGAGCATCTCAAGTTATAAAGGTAAGCTTTAATCTCTCATTCCATATTATATATCTTTCATTTTTGTTAAAAAAATAAATGAGTTTGCTTCAGATTATGGATTAAAATTGGGAAAAGCTTCTCCAAAAGTTTAAAATTGGTAGTAGTGAAAAATGTGGACATATTTTTGTAAGAAAAGTGAACTTAGATCAATTTCTTGAACATTTTTTATTGGAAATATGATATGCATGCAGAAAACTAGACCATTGGATTGTTAGAGCATTCAGTCTAGACTGAGTGGACCGGTGTGGTCTAGTCGGTCTGAAAAACAGAAGTTTTATTTACATTTATTTGGGTCAAATTAAATGTTTTACTATGTAATCTTAAACGTTTGGATTGGATTTACAGCAAAATTGACAAAACTTGCATTATTGTGTATTATGGTGGTCTTTGGGATAACAACAAAATTTTGATATCTTGCATTATAACATATATATATGCATTTAATATGATTAATGTATCCATTAATGTGATTAATGAAAATATAAATGGTGAATATAATATATATTTTTAAAATTGTTTTGAAAATAGATTATATAAAATCACTTATTTATAAAATCTCAAAAAACTTTTTTAAATGATTAAGTGAGAGAAGACTTATATGAGAAGCCTAAAGTCTCCCTTTTTGGTTTATTTAGATTGGTTAATGTCAACCTAGACTTGGCCCATTTTAGGCTCTTGTTCCTTAAAGGAGGGTTGACATTAGTTATCTTCTAAGATTGCATATCTTAGAATAAAATTAATTCAAGTGGCTCATTTATATTTCTTTCGAAAGAAGTTTACTTAATAGGAGTTTAAGTTAATTGAAACAATTGTCAAACACTCAACTTAAGTTTTAAGATTTATTCCCTTTAAGAAAGATTTTATTTACTAAGGTTCAAATAAACGGTGTTATTATTATTAAAATATGACATATTTTGCGAATAATAATAATTATAAAGAGTTCTTATTTAATTTGAATGATTAATCATTATCCTTAAAAAATTTTAATTAATTAATTAAATTAAAACTCCATAAAATAAATGGAGATTAATTTGGATAACTCCAATGCATCATGTAAATATTATGAAAATATTAAATTCTATTTATAGATCATTGATGGATGGTTACATGTTTATTTTTTACAGAAAATGAATCTCATGTAACGGGGAAAGATCGATATGTGAATTGAAAATTAAAACTGGATACGATACTTGCATTAATTGATAAGATCAAATGGGTACTTAATGAACCCGTCCCTACCCCTCCTACCGATGAAAGTATCGATATGTACTGAGTATTAATTTTCAGAGTGACAAATGTTATATTCTGGCATCACTAAGTGACGTGCTTCGGGCACAACACAGTGAGATGTCAAATGCAATTGTCATAATCGATAGTCGACATGGAATGTTTAGCGAACAAGGATGCCAGGCTTTGAGGGAGGTCATCCAAAGCTTTGTAAAGTTGAAAAAAGAACCGAATGAGCCTGTGAGAAAATACATGATGAAAGTCATGACTTAGTTGAATCAATTAGAGGTCCTTAGCGTTATGTTTGACCAAGACACTCAGATAAACATGGTTTTGAACTCTCTATCTAATACATTTAAACAGTTCAAATTAGATTATAAGTTGAATCATAAGGAGTTTACTCTTGTGACTCTTATGTATGATTTGCAAAGAGCTGAGGTTGTCCTAAAGGGAAAAATTAGGTGAAGCTAATACAGCTGAGGCTTCTACATCTGCCTCGGCTAGTAGACAATGGAAAGAAGAAAAAAGAGGTCACAACTCCCCAAAAAAAGTCCATGACGAAAGAAAGAAAGCTGAAAGGTAAGTGCTTTTGTTGTGGGATGGTTGGGCATTAGAAGAAGAAATGCCCAACTTACTTAGCTGAAAAGAAGGCTGAGAAAGGTAATATACTTCTCATAGAACCATGTTTTGTGAAAGATTCTATTAACATATGGTTTATAGATTCTAGAGCCATTAACCATGTTTGTCATTCTTTACAGGGTCTTCACTAGATCAGACAAGTAAGTGAAGGGGAACTCAACCTCAAGCTTAGAACTGGAGTCTTGGTATCTCGTGTAGTTGGGGAACTGCATTTGTACCTGATGATTTCGGATTTCTTATTTTAATTGATTGTTATTATATTCAGAATTTTATAAGAAATTTGATTTATGTATTCAATTAATAAATTACGGTTATTCTGTTTCTCTTGACAAATTTATTGTTATTAAAGAGAATAAATTTTTATTTATTCAGGAACAATGACTAACCATTTATTTTTTTTAAAATCTAAAATGTCATCAATTAATGACCCTGAAATTAATAAAACTAACAAAAGACAGTCGACAAATGTTAAGTAAAATGTTAAATTAGAAATATTATTTTATTAAACTCTGTCAGTATATTAGACAATTTAAAAGAAAATCTTAAAATCAAAATCATTCTCAAGATTTGACTTTTTTTAAGCTTCATTGGGCTATTTTTTAGCTTTCCCCTAAAGTTTTCCAAATAAAAAAAAATGTTGAATGTAGAATTATCAACAAGAAGGTGTCCAGTCTCGCGTTGGCGGGAAAACACGCCCACTGCCCCCACCCCCCATCCCAATCCATATAGGATAGCTGACGCCGTTACGCAACGCAATTCATGGAAACTCTAACCTTCGCACATGTTTCTCTTCGACATCACCCGAACGTAGCTCCCCTGACCGTCGATAACGGCAGTCATAACCACCCATTCTTCTCACTACTTAACCAATGTACCACTATTAACCAACTGAAGCAAATTCATGCTCAAATGCTCCGTATAGGGCTCGCCTTTGACCCATACTCAGCCAGCAAGCTCTTCACAGCCTCAGCATTCTCCTCTTTTGGTAGCCTGGACTATGCTCGTAAGGTGTTCGATCAAATTCCCCAACCGAATCTTTATACGTGGAACACCCTCATTCGCGCTTACTCGTCCAGCCCTGAACCAGCTCAAAGTTTTAACATATTTTTACAAATGCTTTATGAGTCTCCTTATTTTCCAAATAAATTCACGTTTCCTTTTCTAATCAAAGCAGCTGCGGAGCTTTATAGTTTGCGTTTAGGACAAGTTTGTCATGGAATGGTTATTAAGTCCTCGCTTGGTGGTGATGTGTTTATTCTTAATTCACTCATACATTTTTATGCATCATCTGGGGATTTAGATTTGGCGTATCGGGTTTTTCTTATGATTAGTAAAAGAGATGTTGTTTCTTGGAATTCGATGATCTCAGGTTTTGTTCAAGGAGCGTGTTTCGAGAAGGCGTTTGATTTGTTTAAAAAAATGGAGCTGGAGAATGTCAAGCCTAATGATGTAACAATGGTGGGTGTTTTGTCAGCTTGTGCGAAGAAAAAGGATTTAGAATTTGGGAGATGGGTATGTTCTTATATTGAAAAGAATGACATAAGAATGGATTTAACTTTGACTAATGCTATGCTTGATATGTACGTGAAATGTGGGAGTCTGCAAGCTGCGAAAAGATTGTTTGAGAAGATGGAAGAGAAAGATATTGTCTCTTGGACAACTATGATTGATGGGTATGCCAAAGTGGGAGAGTATGATGCAGCTAAATGTGTTTTGGATGCCATGCCAGAACAAGAGATGGCTACATGGAATGCCCTCATATCAGCTTATGAACAGAATGGGAAGCCAGAGGAGGCTTTGGCCATTTTTCATGAGTTGCAGCTCAGCAAGAATGTGAACCCAGATGAGTTCACTTTTGTGAGTACTTTGTCGGCTTGTTCTCAGCTGGGAGTAATGGATGTGGGCGAGCAGATCCATGCAGATATAAAGAAGCAAGGAATACGTTTAAATTGTTATCTCACTACTTCACTCATTGACATGTATTCTAAGTGTGGCAATCTGGAAAAGGCTCTTGAGGTATTTCATTCGGTGAAGAGGAGAGATGTATTTGTTTGGAGTGCCATGATTGCTGGTTTGGCAATGTATGGACATGGTAGAGCTGCAATAGATTTGTTCTCTAGAATGCAAGAAGCTAATGTCAAGCCCAATGCCGTGACTTTTACCAATGTACTATGCGCTTGTAGTCACACCGGTTTAGTGGAGGAGGGTAGAATGTTTTTCAATCAAATGGAGCCAGTTTATGGGGTTGTACCAGAAGTCAAGCACTATGCTTGCATGGTTGATATGCTTGGTCGTGCTGGTCTTTTGGAAGAAGCTGCTGAGTTCATAGATAAAATGCCAATAAGTCCTAGTGCTTCTGTATGGGGGGCTCTACTTGGGGCCTGTAAAATTCATGAAAATGTGGAGCTTGCTGAACGGTCTTGTAGCCGTTTGCTGGAGTTGGACCCTGAAAATCATGGAGCTTTGGTGCTTCTCTCCAATTTATATGCCAAAACAGGGAAATGGGACTATGTTTCTGAACTTAGGAAGCGTATGAGAGTTTGTGGAATAAAGAAAGAGCCTGGTTGTAGCTCAATTGAGGTTAATGGTATAATTCATAAGTTTCTAGCTGCAGATAATTCTCATCCTCTCTCCAAGGATATATATTTCAAACTGGATGAGATAGTGGCAAAATTAAAATCAGTTGGTTATGTACCAAACAAGTCCCAACTTTTGCAACTTGTTGAAGAAGAAGACACGCAGGAGCAGGCCCTCAACCTTCACAGTGAGAAGCTGGCTATTGCATTTGGACTCATTAGTGTTGAGCCATCTCATCCAATCCGGATTGTAAAGAATCTTCGTGTTTGTAGGGACTGTCACTCAGTTGCTAAGATTATATCTAGGCTATATGATAGAGAGATATTGTTGAGGGATCGGTATCGATTCCATCATTTTCGTGAAGGGCATTGTTCATGCATGGATTATTGGTGATTATTAGAATTAGGAAAAATCAGTTGCAAAGAATTTAAGTGATCCAAATGGCCCCAACTGCTGATCAAAGGAAACTGTCTGGTGAAGGAGAGTTCTGTTGAACACTTAAAAAGAATGACAATTACTTCAACTTGCTATAGCAACTACTTTTGAACTCCTTGCAATTCTTCCTCCAAATCATATTTCAGACAGCACATGCATGACAAATGAGTTTCATGGTTAGTCATCTCAACTCAATGCTCATCCTCATCAAGCATGGATAAATTCAGAGGATTATTAAAGTTGTACCTTAGCACTATATTTTGTAAAGCTTGAACACAATTAAAAGATTTCGAAACTGTAGTAACTCTTCCATGATATTTCTTGCAAACTTTTGAAACTGACAATGCTATGCTTTCATTTAACCCGATTTATGTCTCTAAACAGATAATATATTATTACATCACTCTTGAGCATTAACACAACTTTAACCTAGTTTTATAAAGAAAAACACTTCCTAGAAAAATGATTGGATCTCCACTGGAGCATATAGCGTAATGGACTACTAGCTTAAGATAAGACCTTCCATCTTTATGTAGTTTTTCAAAGATGAGATGCTTCTGCAAGATTAATCAATACAATAATGAGATTTGTCATTTTGTTACTACGTGGGTAATAAGTAACCATTCTCTGCTGTTAGTGTCAGAAATATGAACCTGGATAGATTATTCTATATCAAACTTTTCTTGTAAGGATACATGGATTCTGTGAAAAGATTACCTGGAGCTGCATAACCAATGGTCCCCTTAACATCAAGTGAGTTGAAACGATCCTCCTTGCTGGAGGATAGGAGCCTGGCCAAACAAAATCAGTTACATGAGCAGCAGGTCTTTGTCAAGCAGTATGTTGCTTGGCTTTGGAATGCAATGAATAACAGGTGTTTGGCATTGATGATGAGGGTAATTCAACGTGGATGCAACATCTATGGCATCTAACATTCTTTGGAGGAGGCCTAGATGTCTCATTTCCTCCCGTTGTAAGTCGGGATGCAGCCATGTCTCCGCGCTTCCTTGTGGCATGAACTCAAAAACTAGAGCTTCATATTCATTGGCCTCGGAATCAATGCTTGAGCAAGCGGTTAGAACCTTAACTAGATTCCAATGCCTGATGTTCCCCAGGGCTTCATATTCGGCAATGAAGCTCTTGGATGCTCCTGGAGTATGAAGGTTGAGTACCTTAACCGCAACAGGTGCTTCATCTGGGCGAAGAATTCCTTTGTATACAGTGCCAAAACAACCTGAACCAATCAAATTTCGCAGAGAGAATCCACTAGTCTCATTTAAAAGCTCTTCGTAAGAAACCTTTTGGTACAGAGGCCCAAATGAAGGTGTCAGGAGAGGCCTCTTCAACTTCCATTTCCAGCATATTGATACAGAAACAAACATTAAAACTAAGCACAAAGTGGGGCTGACTATTGCCAACGCGAACCATAAAGAACTATGTTTTCCTTCTTTCCCAAAACCTTGCGCTGGGCATGCACGCAAATGCATCTCTCGGATCCCCCCGCATAGCTTTTTGTTGCCAAAGACTTCAAATGCGCTTGCATTTTTGAATATTCCATCTTCGGGTACCTCACCCTCTAGATTATTAAGGGACAAATTCAAATTTTGTAATATAGAAAAGCTCGCTAAGTACTTTGGTATCTGGCAGACAGGTTTTTTTTTTTTAATAAGTATCTTTCACCTAAAATTGTATCACTTTTTTATACCTTAAATTCGCTGTAATACTGTTCATAGCTTTGGTGGGAGATTTAGCATTCCAAATACATTGTTAATTTATAAATATCTTTCACCTAAAACGTGTTTTTGAAAACATAAAAGTAAAAATCTTAACCTTTTCGAAATTTCTTGAAAATTGTTGAAGCAGGTATGAATATGATTAAGAGAGTTTTCTTTCAGTCTTTGAGAAATTTTTTTTTTTTTTTCTTAATAAGTAGTGAAAGATTTCTACTGAAAGGTACCAAAAAAAACTTATTAAGTAGTGCCGCCATTGCATCATGTTATAAGTTAATAATCAAGGTAAAATAGGAGGAAAAGGCCACCCAAGATGAAACCTCAAACTCGTTGACCATAGAAAACATTCAACTATCCTTTTGTATCTCATTTTTCAACAATATGAGATGTGACAATACTCGGCTGCCTTGTAATTGATGATTGATTTCTCAGAAGCTATCCTGTGAGGTCTGCATAAACTTCTAGTTTTTTAGTTTTCCATAGGAAATCTTCAATGGCTTGCAACATTGTATTAACGATAGCATGACAAATACAGCTACCATATGGCCAACATGGCAACATCATCCTGTGTGGATTGACAAGAACTTATCTGTGAACTTGTGGTCGTCCATATTTTCTAATGAAATAGTTCTTCATCAAAAGTGAGCACCTCACAGGATTGACTGCATCATGGGATTTTATATCCACGCACCATAGTATTTACACTATTTGGCTCCTTTGATTTGAGCAAGACTCTCTACCTACCATGACTGGATTCCACTGCAAGGCAATTTACAAGATGAAGATACAGTCTGTTATACAGCGTTCTTCCCCTTTCAGAAAACCATCAGCAATTAATGTGATTTGAGCAAGACTCTCTACCTACCATGACTGATTGGTGTTTTAGATATTCATCAAGTTAATCAGAGAAGGCAATCCTCCACCCACAGACACTTATCATCCAATTTGTACTGTATTAGAGGCGTCAATATTATTGTTAAAGTTAATAGTATATATACAACCAACTTGGGTAAAAATGAGAAACAAATTAATTAAATGAAGTGGGGATCCTTTTATCCAGTAAATTTGTGCCATGTCATGTTGTACGAATTGGGTAATACAACTTATAAGTTGTTGTATATCTGGAATTATTGTTGAAGTTAATCCATATTTATATATTAAACCTGTAGAAAAATGGTAAACTTAATACGGTATAAAGCTATACAGATCCAATGTTTATAAATTTGAATTTCATCTCTCATTTAGAAAATTAATTAATTGGTGGTTATATTTGATTACATTTGGAGCTTACAAACTTTTAAGTTTATGTATCAAGGGTTTCTTTGTTGTCCGTTGATTACATGTCATTGTTACACCAGAGAAATGGGGAGGACAGGATCTTGTGGCAGTTGAGAACCCTGAAAATGCCATACACCTTTACTCAAGTTCAAACGATCCCCACTTTCTGCAACCGTGAAGAATTTCCCAGTTGACCATTTTCAGCGAAGATTTTAGCATAGCTTCTGGATTCAGCATTTTTAACCTTTCAGTGCCGGCTAAACTTGTTAAGAATTTTTAATTTCAAGGCTACCAGGTTTCTAATAGATTGCTTCAGGAGTTTCTAGTCCTTTAATATCTCAAATTTCGAATGTAAAAAAAAAAAAAAACATAATAGTAATGCTTAGAACGAACATTTGTTATCCATTGCCTGAAAAAAAAAAAAAAAAAAATTAAGCGTGAGTTATTTGCATACTCATTTTTGGCTTGGAAACAGAAATATATTGGCTACATCTTTATATCGCATCTTCATAAATACAAAAACAGAGATGCATCTATTAACATATGGTATGCAAGTAATGTGTAGATTCAAAGGCGGATTTTGCTTGCAGTCAGGGATGGCTAATCCCCAAAATGTGTAATGTTATTGAAGATTTATAGTAACTTGCTTAAATTTTTTTACCATTATAATTATATTTTAAGTACAATAAAAGTCTTTTATTTTTATTTTTTTTACTTTCTCAGATTGATTCCCCAAATTTAGAACTCTGGATCCGCCCTGGCTGCTAATTACCCTTCAACTTTTTCTTCATAAATTCCAGCCCCAAGTAAACTGTCTCTGGCTGAAAGCACTTCAGAGACAACTTCTTTCATATTCATTCTGTCTCTTGGAGCTTCTTCTGAACATTTAACTCCAATCTCAAAGATCAATGCCAAACATTCAGTCTGTTTGCTTCTGTAATTACTCCAACCAATGCTCTTTTTTTCTCCCATTTCTTCATCAGGGAAAAGTGATTGATCTGCAATCTCCATTACTCGATCCGGCAATGAATGTTTGACAAAGTTATGAAGGTTCCAGTCATCCATAAAAATTTCATTGGTAGGCCTTTTTCCAGTAAAGATCTCCAACAACAGGATCCCAAAACTGTACACATCACCAGTAGTTGACAGCTGACCACCCATTCCATACTCTGCATGCTCACAAAAATGTCACCAAAGAAATATGTTGAGACCAATCATTTATTCAACACTATTAAATAATCAATGTTCCGAACTGATAGATTCAAATATTAATGTTGAGCATTCAAATAATATTTTAAGCACTTAGCTCAAATGGTTGCTTAACATGTATTAGAGTTAAAAGGTTTCTTGTAATAGGTCTGGTAGATTCAAATATTTATGTTAGGCTTTTATCTGATAACTTAAGCTTTTGGGTTAAGAAGCTGCTTTAACAATAACAAGTTTACAATCAATGAATTTCACTATATTTCAATCAAATGTATCATAATGAAAATTCTTCAAGAAACTGTTTCCTTGATTTTCTTTTTTTTTTTGTGATAAAGTACCTTTATAAATAAGTGCATTAATTTTGTAATGTTACCTGGAGCAGCATAACCAATAGTTCCCTTAATTCCAGCTGAGCTGAATTGATTCATAAAAGCTTCCTTGCCAGATTTTGAAAGGAGCCTCGCCAAACCAAAATCACTAACATGGGCAGTCAGATCGTTATCAAGAAGAACATTGCTCGGCTTTAGGTCACAGTGAACTACAGGGATTTCACAGTCATGATGAAGATAAAGCAATGCGGACGCCACATCTATAGCAATGTTTATTCTTTGGAGACAATTTAAGATTCTCAACTGCATTTCTCCTTCTTCTGGATGCAGCCACGTCTCCAGGCTCCCATTTGGCATGAAGTCATATACTAGAGCTTTGAATTCATTGCCTTGAAAATCAATGCTTGAGCAAGCAGTTACGACTTTGACAAGGTTGCGATGCCTGATGTTCCTCAAAGATTGGCATTCAGCAAAGAAGCTCTTCGAAGCTCCTCGCTGTTGGAGGTTCAGTACCTTAATTGCAACAGTATCTTCCCCTGGACAAAGGATTCCCTTGTACACAGTTCCAAAATTTCCAGAACCAATTAAATTGCTTAAAGAGAACTCACCAGTTGCATTGAAGAGTTCCTCATAAGAAACCTTTTGGAAAAATTGCTTAGAGGGAGATGTGTGAAGATGATTCTTCTTCGACTTTCTCAACCAGAGAAGAGAGACTAGAAGCAATAACACCAAGCAGACAGTGCCAATAACTATAAATATTATCAACTTCACTGCCAGATGAGTTCTTAGTTTACTGGACCCTTCCTTGGGGCATGGCTGCAAGTGCAGTTCCCTTATACCCCCACAAAGCTTGATGTTGCCATAGACTTGAAATGCACTAGCATTTTGGAAGACCCCTTGTACTGGTACCTCGCCCTCAAAATTGTTGAAAGACAAATTCAAGTTTTGCAACGAGGGATAGTTTGCCATATACTTTGGAATTTGGCCAGAAAAGTTATTGTGGGAAAGATCTAGATATTGAATACCTTTTAACCCACTTAAATTCGGAATGGTGCCTTGAAAGAAGTTGCCTTGGAGATGAAGGCTTTCCAAGGCATAACAAGTCTCCAGGCTACTCGGAAGCTCACCAGAAAGTTTGTTGTAAGAAACATCTAGACCAGCCAAAATTTCCAATTTTCCTACTTCTGCTGGCAGGGAACCAGTTAAAGAGTTATGAGATACGTTGAAGACTCTAGAAAGAGATGAAAGACCAATAAGCTGCCTGGGAATGGTGCCATTTAATTTGTTATGACAAAGGCGCAGGTCCAGCAGGTAGCCACAGCTTCCAAGACTCGGAGGGATATTTCCTTCTAAGCTGTTATTGTACAAGGCGAGAGTTACCAATTGAGTGATGTTTCCGAAGGCAGATGGGATCTCACCTGTCAATTTGTTTTCACCCAAGGTTAGGTCATTCAAGTTTGAAAGCTTTCCAATTGACGCTGGAATATTGCCTGTTAACAAGTTCTGCTCCATTTGAAGTGAAGTTAGCTTCACAAGGTTTGAGATCTCTGGAGGAATGCTTCCACCGATAAAGTTTCCTCCTAGCTTTAGTGTTGTAAGTTGGGTTGAGAGATTGGTTATAAAAGAAGGAAGCTCACCTCCAAATCTGTTGTACTTGAAAATTAGATCTTTTAGCTGGCTACAATTAGTCAAAACACCCAGAAAACTCAAATCGCCAGCTGAATAATTTCCAAGAAAGTTAGAACCAACATTAAACCAACTCAAATTTTGTAGGTGACCAAAGCTCATAGGAACATTTCCCGTGAAATTGTTGAAAGGAATATCAAGGCTCTGAAAAGCTGAAGCATTAGAAATTGAAGCTGGAATAGTTCCTGAAAATTGATTATCTCCTATCCAGAGGTTTTGAAGATTTGGAAGAGCAATGCCTAAATCAGGCCTGAGTTTACCGAAAAACCTATTACTTGTCAAGGAGATCTCCAAAAGTGATGATAGATTATAGAGTGAGGGAGGAAACACACCAGAGAGGCTATTTATACCTACCACAAAAAATCTTAAGTTTGTCATTCCTGAAATTGTATCTGGAATTTCTCCCTCCAAATTGTTGTATGAAAGTGTAATACTTTGAAGGGAGGACAGGTTTCCCAGAGAAGCTGGGAAACTTCCAGTTAATTTGTTGTTGTCAAGGGAGAGTATCCTGAGCTTTGACAAAGAACCAAGTTCAGAAGGAATTTGTTGTTTTAGAATATTGTTTCGTAGATCAAGACTTAAAAGATTAGAACAGTTGGACAGATTAGCTGGGATTTCCCCATCAAAATGGTTATTGCTCAAACTCAGATTCTGAAGCCTGAACAGGCGCCCAATTTCAGGAGGAATTCTACCATGGAAGGAGTTTTCTGCAAGGTTCAGGTATTGAAGGAAAGAAAGATTTCCAATATAAGGTGACACAACACCAACTAATTTCTGTTCACTCAGGTCCAGCCCAGAAACCCTCTGGTGCTTGCGGCTGCATGTGACTCCAGGCCATTGACAGAAATGAAGAGACTCATTCCAAGAGGGCAAGAAGTAATCACTCAGTTGGGACTTGAACTCAAGCAATGCCTGTTTATCAGTTTCATTTCCCAGTGTGGCCGCCTGAGTAGAGACCATAAGTAAAAATTTGAACAAAAAGAGAGTATAGAAGGTGAGCAAGAACAAGAAGAATGGGCTTATACTCATTGTGGGAAGCTCAATTTGGATAAACCAGTTGCAGCTGATGAGAGGAGATGGAGTGGCTTGTCTTTAAAAACCAGGGATATATATAGGCAACTAATTTGACAACTTTTCCACAGCAAGCATTCTTGTCAAGCAAGAGATTGAGTACCAATCACTGAAAGTCCACCGCTGGAAGAACTATGAACAACATAATTAAGTACCAATCCCATCTAATTTTTATTAGGGGACATATTGAAGATGCATCAACACTATTTCTTACTCATAATTATATATATTGAAACGATTTCGGAAAATTTATTTAAATAATTTCTTAGTTCAAATTATCTAGGTTTCATTTTTGAATTCATAAGGGCTTGATTGATGAGTTGTTTTATCGTAAAGAAGTCGTCTATTTGATGCTCTTTTCAGCATGGATTCTTTCAGTTGCATTTCCGGATTATATGTACTTGAAAAATGTGTGTGCATATCACATAAAAAATTGGAAAGTAAACAGAACACTTCAATGCTTACTTTTTGGTAATGTGATATTAGTAATATTACCAATAGATAGATGCTGCAGTCAATTTAACACATGCAGTAGTCTAGCCTGCTGATGAACGCAGTGACAGATCAAACAGAAAAATATAGCTAATAGCTACTTCATTAATCTTAAAGAAGGTTAGTTGAAGTGCACAACAACCTTGTAGGACTGCTTCCACAAGACTACAGAAACTTCAATCAACTTTCATAGGATGTGAGTCTCTATGTTAGAACCAAAGAGAAGCAATTTGCTGAAGATATAGTAAATAAACTTATCAGCCCTGCTTTTGACCGTGTAAACCAGAACAGCCCCCAGATTGTGATTAATGCGCTGGATCAATCAGATGACACAACGTACTGTTTAATTTGTCAATTACGTAACAAATTAGTCATGAAACTAAAAAATGGCACGATCAATGCATAGAGTTTATTGACCTATTTGGTGGAGTAACCAATCCTTATCATAAATCTAAGACCTATCCATACAACTATTCAATATAGGACAACTCAAGAGCTCAAACCTGACATAGGCATTAAATTTCGCTGAAATTGAGCTATGGTATATTTTCAGCTTAGGGACTAAAAGCAAAGGTCATGCTTAAATGAAGAGGACAGGAAAGTACTAGTAGACGTTTCAAAAGTTGAAAACGGAGCTATTTGTACCACAAATGGAGTTAATAAGTGGCGTAGCTTCTTATAGACTGGGTCGGGCTGCACTTTTTTTTTTAAAAAAGAAAAAATCTTTCATCCTGATGTTACATCATAATTTTTTTGAATTCTCCTTATTGTTTCCCCCGCAAATACTTTTGTATAAAATCCTACCAAAAGATAGAACAAAATTATTCTGTTATTATTTCAGTGATAATAGTGTGTCATTGTTATTACAAAAAAGTTTCTGTTTTTTTTTTGGTTGCCTCTCTCTATTTTATTCCATTGTGGAGAGAAAACCTTAAAGTTTAGCCTGGCCAAAAAAAAAGTTTTGGTTACGCCACTGAAGTTGATGTTCAAAACCAGTGCCATAAACGTCCACACCCCACACACACTATTCTTATTTGGTCAGCATATCTGGAATTGATATTAAAAGTCGCTCCAGATTCACCTGTGAAGAGCTGTCCAGTCAGGTTAGGTAATGTTTCAATTCCTCATGTCGTAAGTAGATATCCATTGCAGACACTGAGACTGATAATGATGTCGAAAGATAAGCAAAAGTCTAAAACTAACGCTATCTTTACATGAGAAAACGAGTTAAAAATGCTGGGTGAAAATGGCCAATTAAATGCTTCACTAGATGAAACCTTAAACCCAGTTACTCTGAAAAATTTTCATTGTTGACTTCTCCTGCAGCCAAAGGTTGAGAAGAAAATTATTTCACTGTTTCTGTCCTGAAATTCTGCAGCTCAGGTAGACAAGATTTGCTGGTCTTAGTTTTGATAAAGTGCATGTTTCAGTTTTGGCAATTTGCTTGATACACCAAACTTTCTCCTGCTTGATGACTGCACATTGATACAGTAAACCAGCCTCACATGCAAGAGCTTAATATGGATTACGGCTTATATGCCTTAACGGTCTTATAAATAGACCTATTAAGGGTGTGGCTCATATGTCATACAACTGAGGAAGGTGACTAGTTGTTGGAGCATGGTAAGGGTATTTTGGATATTTTGGGAACTAGGGTTTTGTTATATAAACATATTGATGTAACCCTAATTTACAACATAGTGAATATTTTTGCCGTCACAGTGGACGTAGGCTCATAGCCGAACCACTTAAAATTCATGTGTGATTTCTTCTCATTTTCTTTTTCTATTCCGATTATTGCACAACAAGACCATACATAACATTTTATTTTAATTAATAGTAGGGGTATCCGAACACATGACCCTTAGATTATTAGACTCTAATAACTCTTGAACTTGTCAACTCATTAGCAACAAAGTTCTATGAAGTTTATGGCTTCATCCTGCCAGCTTTGAACACCAGCAAATGCCAGGGTTAATTTCTTAACATTCCCACTTTGTGCTACAGTGAAGAAGTTGCCAGATGGATATGTTAATTAACAATCATGGGCCATTTGAATTTTTTTAAGAATTCTCAATACTACCAGCACTTCACAGCTCGGGTGAAAGGGTTTTCATCTCTAAAAAATATAATACTGATTAGGTCCAGGCTAAAACTTTTCGGACGTGGGAAACCAAAAATACTGTAATCAGATCAGAATATTGCAGATAATCATCACGAAGAAAACTAATGAGGAGGTGCACTTGTAACCCAGAATTGTAAACCGGTTATTCTAGCTCATTTTTGAGTCAACCACTCATTATGCCCATAATTGGATATGGGATATTTTTTGGCCCACAATACTATTCTTTCTAACATAGTATTGTTATTGTTTACTTAGTCTCTATCCATTTAACATAGAAGCTAGAGGGATTAACCAAATTATGGGGTTTGTTTTAATTTTTAGTAGGTTTAGTTTTTATTTTTTTTTATTATCTAAGCAAATTTAAATTGTTGATAAAAATATTATTTGAGATATGATATTAAATCACGGATAAGTATGTTTTTAAATTGATATATAAAATGCTTATAAAGTCATAATGTTTAAAAAACAAGAAACATGTTAACTCATTAACTCTAAGTTGGGTCGAAACAATTAAAAAAAAAATAATAGTGATTAAATTTAAAATACTGATAGAATTTAGTTATTTTGACACATTGTTCTTAATATTTATATATGAATAATTTTATATCTAAAATCAAATTATACAAATCAAATTTACACAACTTAATATGATTAGAAAATTATTAAATAAGTAATTACTATTTTATTTATTTAAAAAAAAAATTATCTTTCGTTTTTAGGCACAGAATGAATTCATTACTCCAACAAACTTGATAAATTAATTTTTCATCAACTTTAATTATATTAAATTAGAATCAATAAGAGTTGGAATTACTCCCTTATAAACCAAGTGTAATTTATTATTAAGAATAAATTATTAAAAGAGATCATACGTGGCACGCGATGACCAATCGAGCATGCTTGAATCGCAATCCAAGTACGCATGCCATCCAAACCCCGCCGTTTCGTCAAAAGTTGAAATCCAAACGGCGGGAAACACCTGTCACGTGGCAACATCAGAGCCCACCTCCTTAGTCCCCTTCACTTGGGCTTTCCTTTTCACTTTCAGCAGAGCATGATTCGTGAATCAATAAAGCTCACCACCACTCCACTGACTGTGCGCGGGCCCTCATTAGCTGGACGATAAAGCCAAACATCTCATTCTTCTCTCTCTTTCGCTTTCTTTTCCCAACTTATTTATTACTCATACCTCAAAGCTCCGTCCACTTTCACCATTATTATGATTTGATATTTTCCCTTCATTTCATCAACAGAGTCAACACTGTTAGGTATATTCCCAACTTTATTCTCTTTACTTGAATATCACCAGTCATTATACATTTCAATTTTTTAATTACAGTTTCTCACTTCAGAAGCAAGTGAAAGAGAATGTACTGACAGAGACATTTATTTTATTTAATTTTTTAGTTTAAAGTTTTAAACAGGTTTTAACAATGGCTGGCCTGCAGATTTTAAGATGAGTTACGGCGGTTTCGGCGCGTTGTTTGGTGGAGTTTCAAAGCAATGAGAGAAAATGTCTCTGTTCGGTAAAGACGTTGATTCAGCATTCGAGAGTGCAGGAGCCAAAGCGTATCCTAATGATTTTGATTTGATTTCAGTATATTTTTTTTCAGAATTTAGCTTTTAACATTCTGTCTAATCACTGAAGATTAGGTAATGAATAGTGTTTTCGTACAATCGTTTTGTCTTGATTTAATTGAATTTAATGTATTAGGTTTTGTGTCAGCTGCTACTTAACTAATTAAATTGCTGATTTTAGTGGTTTTTATCATGATTTCTCTTTTGTTTATCCTTAGCTTGATTAATATAAAGTGGCTTGGAAATCTGGTGCATTGAGAACCTGCGGTTGGTGCCTGTTCCCAGGTCTTCACAAGGAAAATTCTATACTGGAAGTGCTTATGTTGTTCTCAATGTAAGTTGTGAGAGTTCAATAATTTACTGTCTGAGTAATGAGCCTCGAATTGAATGTAGCGTAGAAAGTTAGTTAGGTTTTATTTGGTATTTGGAAATTTTAGAATTTCTCTGGAAAATTCAGTTACTACATCTTTATGTTTAAGTTTATCTCACTTGTGTGTGGTTCATCTGGAACAGACTGTTTTGTTGAAAAATGGGCCTCCACAGCATGACATACATTATTGGCTGGGAAATGAGGCCAACAAGGTAGTTTATGAAATTATGATCTTTGCCAGTTGTGTGATTTTAGTCTTCGAGATTCATCTTGGATGAAATTTGGTTAATGGGTTTGATAGTAGATATAATATCTCATTCGTTTCAGACTGTGTTTGAGGTCACTTATTGTATTGGCAGGTGGATTCAGCCTTGGCATCAGATAAAGCACTTGAATTAGATGCAGCTCTTGGTTCCTGTGCTGTGCAATATAGGGAAGTTCAAGGCCAAGAAACAGAAAAGTTCTTGTCATACTTCAAACCTTGTATTATACCCATTGAAGGAATACATTCCTCGCAATCAGGACAATTAATTGGTGAAACATACAAAATCAGCTTGTTAACATGCAAGGGAGACCATGTCGTTCATGTTAAAGAAGTAAGCTATATTTTAAGCTAGAGAGATGACTTGATATTAGTTAAACCAAACTAAGATAACTGCTTTGCATGAACAAAAATACGAAGCTGTTAGCAAACCTGTGACTTGAGAAAATCTCATGGTTTTCTCATTAAACAAAAATCCAATGAGTCATGTTTTATGTTATTGTTTTAACAATCCTATTAAAACAAATAAAATTGTACCATGGTTGAATAGCTAATTAGCCATATGTTTCTGTGTATCTGCATGGTGTATGTTGTATCAGGTGCCTTTTTCTCGGTCCTCCTTGAACCACAGTGATGTATTCGTACTTGACACTGCATCAAAAATTTTCCTCTTCAGTGGTTGTAATTCCAGCATGCAAGAAAGAGCTAAAGCTTTGGAGGTTGTTAAGTATGTTAAAGAGTCTAAGCATGGTGGAAAGTGTGAGGTGGCAACTATAGGTTGGAGTCTTTCTATTCCCACATTTTTCTCAACTAAAAGATACTATCTTTCTTAATTGTTCCCTTTACTACAGAGGACGGGAAATTTGTCGGTGATGCTGACGTTGGTGAATTCTGGAGTTTATTTGGTGGTTATGCTCCCATTCCGCGGGACCCGCCTTCAGATGTTCAGCAAAAACCTGATACTTCATCCACAGCATTATTCTGGTGAGCCTTTTACCTTGATATTTGGATACATCTATCCAAACTTGAACTTGTTTTTGTTCATCAGAACAGTGAAGCCAGCACATTAGCAATGAAAAGTACTAATAAATTGCTTATGGCTAGGATGGGAGCAATTAAGCTGCATATTCTATATGTAAATGAAAATATGTATTAAATAACTGGTCTTCCCAATTCGTAAATGGATTTTCGTTAGCTCATTAACTTGTCTAAGATCCTCATCAACTCGATCATCTGGTTCTTTTCAGATTTTTTATGATGCCACATTGTGTTATTTCTTGATTTCAATAGGACTCCTGATAAGCAATATTTCTATATACTATTATCTTGAAACTAATCTTAATCCAGAGCTCTTGTTAAGCAACCACTTGACCTAAAACCTTAATTTAATAGGTGAGAATCCAACGTAGTATCTAAGCTCTGACATTCCTATTTGTTCTAGATGTCATAACATTTCCCTTTAGTGATGCTTTAAGAACATTTTATCGACAGGATTACTCTTCAGGGAAAATTTTGTCAAATTGGAGCAAATTCATTCAACAAAGACATGCTTGAAAATGATAAGTGCTATGTGTTGGACTGTGGAACTGAAGTTTTTGTTTGGATGGGAAGAAGTACCTCACTAACAGAACGAAGGACATCAATAGCAGCTTCAGAAGTAAGAACTTTCTCTCTTCCTACCACAACATGTTCATGGACATGCTAAAGCTTTTAAGCGCTTTTAAAAGATAGACTTTTCAACATACTGTATTCTGTCTTATAGTGTTATTTCTATTTATTAAAGCTAAACACGGTATTTACTACCTTTTGAATCACTGGAATTACTGTATAAAAAATTATATACCTGAAGAATCACAAAAATAGAAGTATGAGGTTACTGGCCAGGGGAGGGAAGTCCGTTGAATGTTTGTAGAATGCATCATATTCATGGAGGTATATGTGGATTGACGAATGTGATTGCTGTTACATGCATTCTCAAGGTTGAGGTTCCTGACCTAATAACTCTCTTACTCTTTCACAGGAATTTATCAGAAATCAGGGCAGGTCAATGGGAACTCATTTAACTTTTTTAACCGAAGGACTAGAAACAGCTGTTTTCAGATCTTACTTTGATAGTTGGCCTCAAACAGAAAAGCCCAAGCTTTATGATGAAGGTCGAGAAAAAGTAGCAGGTTGTGTATCTACCCGTCAGACTTGTTTAAGAAAAAAAGAAAAGAATTGCATCTTTATTAGTCGTAGACATTGCACTCATTTTTTTTTTTTTTTCCTTCTTCCAGCAATATTCAGGCAACAAGGTTATGAAGTTGAGGAACTTCCTGAAGAAGACTTTCAGCCTTATATAAATTGCAGAGGCATACTGAAAGTAGCTTCTAACTCTTTTTTCAGTTTTAGCCCACCTTTCCGGGTTAAGAAATGAGCCAATCACTTTTGTGGACGCAATGAGTTTCAGGTTTGGCTCGTAAATGGTGATGAATTGTCCCTTCTTCCAGCTCAAGAACAGACCAAGCTTTTCAGTGGGGATTGCTATATTATGCAGTATACTTACCCTGTCAATGAAAGGGATGAGAATTTGTTTTATGCATGGCTTGGTCGTGGAAGTGCAATGGTAAGCACAGCACATAAGTAATGAAGAACATGTTTTTGTTGTATCCAAATTTTTAGTTGTGTCAATTAAGATGCTTATCAATTATCGTAAATTATGGGTTCGGATAAAGCATGGTTTTGAAATTTTTGATGTGCAAATTTTATTAGAGATGCTCCTTAATCAAGGCATGGTACGTCAATAAATGTGGAACATTATGGTTGAATTCTGTATCTGTTTTTTTTCTTATACCCCTCTCCTAGAAATTTGTACTTTAGAAATGCTCAGAGTTTATGAATTATCCACGTATAAGGATAATGTGTGACCCAGTCAGATTAGGCCCAGTCCAGGGGTCTGCCTCATCGGGCTGGTAATCCTCGATTTTCTGGGGATTGAGCCCAGGGCCAGGGTTCCTCTGAAGTCCTCCCTGTTTTACATTGATTATAGAAATGCTCCAATCTCTTTGATACCGGAACCCTCAAAAAGAGAAATGAAATGAAGGATAAAGAACAATATTGTCTCCTAATTTATTACTAAGGATGATTGCATTGAATCAAACCGAAGTACAGCTTGCCGTATATTCTCCGCTGGAATATATGGCTGTTAAGCATAGTTCTTTATCTATGTATGTGCAAATTAAAAGCACTTAATTTCTTGTGTCATCCACTGGACCTCAAAGGTTCTCTCTCAGATGTATTCAATTCAGTAGTTTAGTTCTCTTTATATCCTTAATGAACTTTTAGTTCATAGTTGTCTCATTCTTGTTTGTTGTCTTATCATTTTGCAGGAAGATAGAGTTGATGCCATCTCACATATGAGTACCATCATTGATTCAAGTAGAGGAGAACCAGCCATGGTACATAATCATTTACATAGTTTATTGAAACCCTTCAAAATAATCAAGTTAATTATAACATTTACATTATTGACTTGCACTAGTTGCATTGCACAAATGAATGATCTTTTAATGTTATAATTCATATGACAAATGTATCTCATGTGCCTTTGATTTCAGGCTCAAGTCACCCAGGATATGGAACCATTTCAGTTTTTCTTCATCTTCCAAACATTAATTGTTTTTAAGGTTTGTACACTAAAGTTCTTTTCGTATTTTTTTAAAATTCAGTATCCTGGGCTTTTTTTATTGTAAGTAAAAATACTAAGAAATGTAAGTCATGCATTAGTCTTTTGCCTTTTCTTGTAGGGAGGTTTAAGTACAGGTTACAGACAGTCTATAGTAGCAAAAGGTATTGCGGATGAAACCTACAATGAAAAACAGGTAGCTCTCTTTCGAGTACAAGGCACAAGTCCAAACAGCATGCAAGCCATCCAAGTGGATCTAGTAAGTTTAAGTCAGGGAACCTTCTGAAGCAATAGCTTTTTCTCTTTCATGTGTATGTGTGTTGTGCTTTTTGACATTCTTTTGGGCTATGATCCTGTTTCATAGTTAAGAGATTAATTAGTTTGTTGTCTCATGTTTATTTGTTGTCAAACCAATGTCAGTCCTGACAAAAGTTTCAAAGCTAACAATAGCTGATTGATGGTAAGAGAAGTTTGTTGTGCTGTCAGGACAATTGAGTTCTATGGATAAAACTTCCAATCAGCTTGGATTTGCCCCGAACATATACTAAGTTGACTTCCTGCATATAGGTTGTCTAGAGAGGATCAGTGAAGTCCATAATATGTCAAATCTCATACAAATAGTTTATCCTGTGTTCACTTTTGGTCTGTGTAGCTGATGCATAATTGAAACATGATCTGTTTGAGTTTACTTTTTCCTGTTTGTTAACATGATTTTGTTCCCCATCTGTAAGAGCAAGAGATCAGATCAATAAAGTACTAGAGGTGAATTAAGTTTCATGAGCTCTTGACTTCGGTCTTGTCATCATTTCTTTTTAAAGGATTTTGAGTTAGTTGAGTAATAAGCATGAAGTAATGCTAAATGTTCTCTTTAAAAGGTTGGGTAAACGGAACTTGTGCAATTCCTTCTCTGTTACCTTAATGACTTAATATCTCCAAGGAGATGCCTTCTTTTGTTTCTGTTGATTCAGTATGAAGATGACATATAACTCTCTAGTATTCATCCGATTACTTTTGAGAACATTGTTGCAGGCTTCAAGCTCCCTGAATTCTTCTTATTGTTACATCCTGCAAACTGGAGCATCTGTCTTCACTTGGATTGGAAATCTGTCATCTTCTCGAGACCATGATCTCCTTGACAGAATTGTTGAATTGATTAATGTATGTATGGTACTCTCAGAACGTGAATCCTAATATAAGTAAAACTATATTCAGTGTATCCAGCCACTTAATCAATGGATCCAGTTGTTGATGTTCAAATGAAGTACTAAAACTTCTAAAGGGGACTAAATGACAATGCTAATCAAATTTTATCTCTCTTGGTGCTTTTTGCAGCCAACATGGCAACCCATATCAGTGAGGGAAGGAAGTGAACCAGATAGTTTCTGGAATGCACTTGGTGGAAAGGGAGATTATCCAAGGGAAAAGGAGATAATAGGATGTATAGAAGATCCACATTTGTTTACATGTAACTTTACTGAAGGTAAGCAAAATATCCTTTCCTTTTGAATTGCTTCTCTCAAAGGTGATGTGGTTCTGCCTTGATCAGAAATATCCCAGCTATAAATATGGCTGCAAATCATGTCTAATTCCGGATTATGGTTCTTTTGCATCTTGGATCGTTCTCCCTTTTCAGGTGATCTCAAGGTACATTTCATGTGCAAATTTATATGCATGTGCAGCTTGAAAGTTGATTCACCTCTAGAGTTTATTACACTTTCTGCATACAGCTATTTGAACATGATATCATTATGAATCTGGCCATAATAAATCAAACTGTCAACTTAACTCGTCCTTGGTGAAAAGGACATCGGACTCATGATATAAAATTTCAGTTGATAGCTGAGGACATTAATGTTCTGTAGTGGATTAGTTTACATTGACAAGGAGAGTGAAAACTAAAGAAATGCCTTGTTGTTTCCACTCCACATTCTTTATATGTTTTCACTCTACTGAATGTACTACTCATTTTGATTATTAAACTCCAGAGAAAGAAAAAATGTTCATGGGAAATTTTTTCTCTATTTATCAATCCATTCATTTTCTTGTGATATGCTGCTAGACTTGAATCTTTTTTACATTTTTTCTGATTGAGTAACCTAGATTCTGAACTCTGAAGGCCTCTTAAGTGAATTTATCTTTTGTGTGGCCAAACTTTCAGGTGAAAGAGATATACAACTTCACACAGGATGATTTAACAACTGAAGATGTCTTAGTTCTGGATTGCCACACGGAAATATATGTTTGGATTGGATGCCTTTCCAGTGTTAAATCAAAACAACAGGCTCTTGGTCTTGGCTTGGTAATTATATTTTTCAACTCACTTAAGTTCATCATCTTGAAGGTGAAATTCTTTTGATTGGTTCATTTGATGGTTTATGGGGCTTTGACTTGTTTCTATGGTTATATATGTTTATCTGGTTCCTCGGAATAATCTCGTGTGTATGCTTGCTATGTACTTGGTTGATCTATATGGTCTGCAAGTTTCAGTGGTCCATAAGACATCAATCTTACATTTATGCTTTATATAGGTTCAAAGCTCTAGGCAGCATCCAACCGATCTGGTGATGCTTTTGTATAAATATATAGGAACTAGTACATAATGGAAAGCACCAATATCTTGAGATGCAAATTCATGAATGGCCTATTATTGTGCTTAAAGACCCCTATTTGCTGATGCTTTCTGTATCGAAATATAGAAAGCATATAAAATTGAAAGCACCAATATCTTGAGATGTAAAATTCATGAATGCCCTATTATTGTGCATATTTGATGTCACCTCCACTTATGCTTTGTTTTTCTTGTACTCGTTACTGGCAGAAATTCCTAGAGACAGACATACTGGTTGAAGGACTATCTCTAGAGACTCCTATATATGTAGTCTCAGAAGGGCATGAGCCACCACATTTCACTCGCTTCTTCACATGGGATCCCTCAAAGGCAAAAGTGAGTAGATCATCTTCCATCCTAAATAAGTTAAGACTTCATAACTATGCAACAACTGTACATGGACAGTCCTAGTCCATATAGCATGAATATGTAACGATATTGTTTACTGGAAATTACCTTATGTCATTTGTAGTGCCATCAGATTTAGTTTATGATTTTAACCGAGTTGCTGATTTTAGATGCTTGGGAACTCATTTGAGCGGAAGCTTGCTATTTTGAAGGGAAGAACACCAAGTATAGAAGTAAGTGAATTTCCTTAACTATGTTGTGTTTGAGCTACGTTGTGCTGAACTTTTTTCTTTTTCTTTTTTTTAACCAACACTGGCCTCTGTCACTTTGCCATCTTATAGTTAATAAATGTGGCATTCTTTTTAAATTACTTGGTAAAGGAACCTGGTCTCTAGTGCATGATATCCGTTGGCTGACATGCAACGCACTGATGGAGCACTTGCATAGTTGTATATCATTTGTGTGATACCATTTGATTAATGTATTGGTTGAGGTCGTAATGTTCTGGTGATAGTTACCATGTTTATGATACCATTTGATTGATGTATTTTACATAAGCTTTGTGAAAGTGATTGTTCAGGCACCAGTAAGGAGCTCATGGAAAGCTTACTCCAGGGAGACTACCCCAGATGGTTTGAGAAGCAAATCTGTCAGTTCAAATGGTTTGCAAAGAAGTGGGAGTCCAGCATTCTGCCTATCGGGTTCAAAACTCAACTCTCCAAATAGTTATAGAGCATCCATTGAAACTCCAGTAGCCAGGAAGCTCTTTTCAGGATCAACTCCTACTCAAGGTAGCTGTGGCTCTGATAATAAAGCATCCTTTTATTTGTTAATCTGTAAGTTTTTTGTTGGAAATGTATCACTGTTACTGCAGGTTCTCCAACAACAGAGGCAAGCATTAATCCAGAGGATGCTGAATTAATTCAAGTTAATGGAAGTAAGGCTGAGTTCAACTCATTAACTTTTTCATATGAAGAATTGAGGGTGAATTCAAAGGACCCCGCAACAGATATAGACGTGACTAAAAGAGAGGTATCATCTATTGCTTTTTTCTCCTAAGTATTGACTTTATCTAGAATTCAAAAATCTTCAACATCTTGTGCTATTGCTAATATTAGTCTTCAGTTCAATTTGGTAACTAGTAAGATCGTGCACCTTGTGTTTGCATTTAGGCATATTTATCGGCGGAAGAGTTTGAAGAGAAATTTGGAATGACAAAACGAGCCTTCTACAATCTTCCGAAATGGAGACAGAACAAGCTCAAGTTATCTCTTAATCTTTTTTAAGGCATGTTAGCTTGAGATTGGAGGCAGATGAATATCTCGACCAAAGATATCTATCTCATGTAGGATAACCGTGATCGTCTGGTTTACGCAGCAGTCTCTTTTCTTAATCTGTTCCATGTTCAGAGCGTAGTCACTATTATTACTAGAGCATACTTAGAAGTGTTGTTCAGTGCATTGTTGTTTGACTGGACTCTTCTTTAGTATTGAGTACTGATTAATTTCCTCAACAAAAATTGCTAGTCGAAAGTTTTGGTATGACAATAGACGAGTTTGACTAAGATTAATTCTATGGTTGGTCATCCAAATGTTTGAATAACGAGTGTCAGGAATCAAAATAAAATTGCCCAAAGCTTAATGGAGTGTCATTATGTCAAACCCTCAAGGTACGTAACACTGAGATGGAGTGTAATTAAATCGGGGGGTAAATACATAGACACCTCCGAGGTTTGATCTAAGTAACAATTTCACCCTTATTATTAATAAAGTAACATAGACACCCTCAGAATTGGAAAATATCGGGGTCTTAACCCATAAAAATAGGGGTTTTAATGTTACTTAAAATATCAAAATGGGGGTCTTTATGTTATTTTATGAATAACAAGAGTGAATTTGTTACTTAGATCAAACCTTGGGGGTGTCTATGTATTTACCCCATTAAATCGGTGGTGTCCGTATCAGGTGTCCATATCTAAAATGCTAATCTCTATTGATGAAGTGTAACCCGAATTTCGAAGTAACACTACAGTTTTGTTTAAATAATATATAATTTTTAATACAAAGTTGATACGTGTAATCAATGATATTCATTAAGAGGAGATGCCGCTTCGTGGACTCTTAAACAATAATTAATTAACGAGAAAACCCTAATTTTTCCTCTCATTTTCAGAAAATATATTATCTACCTACTACATTACGAAAGTCCAACCCAGGCTTGAAGAAGAATTAAAGCCTGCAAGCAAACTAAAAAACGGTCAAAGAAGGGCAGGCGGACCCTTCTTATCTGATCCCCACCAATGATGCCACGTGTCATATAAGGTTGGTTGAATGAATATGAAACTCTACCCATCTCCGTTCACAAATTCTCAAAAACAGCTACGTCTACAATGTGGATAAATTAAATCAAAAGAATCTCCAAAAAAAGGATCTTCTTCTCAAAGCGTGTACTGAGAGAATAACAATAACACTTTCCCATGTTATCGACTTTACTCAAATTTCACGCAATTCAGTAACTATTATTTTCTCTTCAACAATCACTTGAACCTCCCAGCTCCCGACGGCGATGGAGACATATAGTCGCCGGCGAGTGCCCCACACTTTCGTTGTATTTTTCATGTATCTCATCATTTCCTCCCAGTCCGTCGAGTTTAATAGTTTTAACAAACGTCGCAAAATCGACGGACCCATCAAAACCATCGTCGTGCTTGTCATGGAAAACCGCTCCTTTGATCACGTCCTCGGGTGGCTCAAATCCACCCGACCCGAAATCGACGGACTTACGGGGAAAGAGTCAAACAGGGTCAACGTCTCCGATCCCAAATCTAGAGAAGTCTTCGTTTCCGACGACGCTCTCTTTGTCGACTCTGACCCGGGCCACTCGTTCCAGGCGATTCGAGAGCAGATATTCGGGTCGAATATCACCTCCCCCGACAGGGCTCCGATGAACGGATTCGCGCAGCAAGCGGAGAGCATGGCTCCTGGAATGGCGAAAACCGTCATGAGCGGGTTCAAACCGAGTGTTATACCTGTTTACACTGAGTTAGCGAACGAGTTCGGTGTATTCGACCGGTGGTTCGCGTCGGTTCCTACGTCAACTCAGCCGAACCGGTTCTACGTTCACTCGGCCACGTCCCATGGTGCCAGCAGCAACGTGCGGAAGGACCTTATCCACGGATTCCCGCAAAAGACCATTTTCGACTCGCTTGACGAAAACGACCTCACTTTTGGAATTTATTACCAGAACATCCCCGCCACGCTGTTCTACAAATCGTTGCGGAAATTGAAGCACGTGACGAAATTCCACAATTACGCGATGAAGTTCAAGCTGCACGCGAAGCTCGGGAAGCTGCCGAACTACGTGGTGGTGGAGCAACGGTATTTCGACATCGACTTGTTCCCGGCGAACGACGATCACCCGTCGCATGACGTGGCGGAAGGTCAGAGGTTCGTGAAGGAGGTGTACGAGATACTGAGGAGCAGCCCGCAGTGGAATGAAATGGCTCTGTTGATCACGTACGATGAGCACGGTGGGTTTTATGATCACGTGCCGACTCCGGTTTCGAACGTGCCTAACCCCGATGGCATTATCGGGCCTGACCCGTTTTACTTTCGGTTTGACCGGTTGGGTGTTCGGGTCCCCACTATTTTGGTCTCGCCATGGATTGATAAGGGCACCGGTGAGTTTCAGTTTTGGCTTTGTTCGGGTTAAGCTGGATTATGTTTCTGAGATATTAATCAATTTTGAAATTTACTTATTTATTTAATTTTAAAGAAAAAAATGCTTCTGATGTTTGCTTTTGCTTAGTTTTTGGCCCTGATTGTGATTTTTAATTGCGTTTGTGGTTTCCAATTTTTGCGAAATTTTTGCTTTTAGAACTTGTTTGATAGTAAGGATGAAGGCAGCTTTGCGGTCTCCACTGCTTTAACATAATAATAGTTGAGATTCTCCTTATAAAGGAGATGAATTTTCTCTTACATTTTGTAAAAATAGCTATGTGGATATAGATAGCTGTCGCCTCTGAGGTTCAATTGTGAATGTTTCCGTAGTTTCCTCTGTTTCTCTTTTGCTATAATCAATTCTGGGGCTGGATTTTGTGCATGTCAAATTACTATAATTATTGAACTTGTTGGGTCAGTCTTAAACTCTATATTGTACTTTTGCTTTGTCAAATCTCTTTGCATCATGACTAGGTGATAAGATATCTCCTCTGACTGATCCAAACTCATTACACTATTTATCTCTAAACATTTACTTTCAAATTCATATTGTATTGTTTCATCTGACCTGTTATTGACTCTTGATTGTTGGTGCAGTGATCCATGAGCCAGAAGGACCAACACCACACTCACAATATGAACATTCTTCGATTCCTGCAACTGTAAAAAAGCTTTTTAACCTGAAATCTAACTTTTTGACAAAGAGGGATGCTTGGGCTGGCACTTTTGAGAAGTATTTTCGCCTCCGTGATACTCCACGCAAAGATTGTCCAGGTTGGAATCAAACCCCTTAATTAACAATTGAGCTGCATTTTTCATTGTGGGTTTTTGACTTTAATGAACTAAGGCTTCATAAAGATATATAGGAAGGCGTGGCCGTTGTTCTAGATGTGGAGATTGCCTCTCTTACATAATATCTGATTGCTTTGCCTTGGACCTCACCTCCGTTGGACTATTCCTTTTTCACCTAACAAGATTTTTAAAATGTAAAACAGTGCATACTTGTTTTGTCCTCTAATATATCTGAGACCTTCTTTTGCTGCTTTTATTAAGAGGCCATGCCTTAACTTGAATACCGCACATGTGCTTTTAGTTTTCCCTTCCTTAAAGCATGAGGTTTGTATATATTTTTATTTTTTGAAAACCATTTAGTTATTTACTGAGTCTGAAATCTCAAGCCTTTATGGGCAATTTATTGCGTGGGTGTGTAAATTCAAAAGCAACTTTAAAGGGCTGTCCATGCTTCATGTTGTGAATTTTGTGTGGAGAAATTTTCAAATTGTAGAGTCCATGGTAGCTGCACGTACATTTATATTGTTAGGTGGGGTCCTTGTAATTTTTAGGTTCTAAATCATACAGATTTGGTGGATGTAAATTTATGTTCCTTTCTGGGGTTCCTATGGATTCGAGAGTTGTTGCATTATCAACTCTTAACTTGGCTCCATATCAATCAAGCAGGACTTCTCCTTTTAAAGCTTGTCATTAAGTTTCAGTTTGGTTTATCTCCTTGCATTCATGATTCAAAAACTAATCCTGAAACTTGGACACAGTTACCCTACCAGAGGTGAAGCTATCGCTAAGGCCTTGGGGAGCAAAAGAGGACACAGAACTCTCGGAATTTCAAGTTGAAATGATCCAGCTCGCAGCACAGCTAAATGGTGATTACGTCCTAAATACTTACCCGTATATTGGCAAAAGCATGACAGTGGGCGAAGCCAACAGGTATGCAGAGGATGCTGTCAAGAGGTTCCTTGAAGCTGGAAGGGCTGCTTTAAGAGCTGGAGCCAATGAATCTGCAATTGTAACAATGAGACCTTCCCTCACTAGTCGAACTACAGGAGGAGACTACAGAAGCTCCATATAAACATATTCATTGTCTATGACCACCTATTTGTAAATGCAAACTTTAAATCTCAGTACTTCTTCTGTATATATATATATATATATATTTATAGTATACTAATAACAATGTCTAGATATGCTCAGAGAACTTTACTTTTCCAGTGAAAATATGAGGTAGTTCTGCTGCTGTTTCATGGCATCCTGTATTACTAGTCATATACGTTATGAATATAAAATGCATCCACTACTCTTGCCTCACCCATGTCTCGTTGGTTTTGGATGGATGAAACTCATGCTGCTTAGATATAAAAATCGAAGTCAAAATTATCACAGAAGGAAAAGAAAACAAGATTCTCAATTTACATTTTATGATTTTGTAGCATTTACCAATCAATTTTGATGTGGTGTCAAAGCAATTTCTCTCTCATATTTTCAATAGTCAAGGTTGAAGGGACGGAGAACATGCAGAGCCACCAACGAGAGACACTAAAAGGAATTCATATAACGTTCTCAAAGTTGTATGAAGTAAACTATTCTCATGAGATCCATGTTTAATTATTATATGTTAATTCTTATTGGCTAACAATTAATAAAGAAGCCTCCAACTTGCTTGTGTCAATAAATATAATCACGTGATTCATTAGGTGAATATTCTAACAACTAACTAAGTGACTTTGATTCAGCAGAATCTTGAACGACTGCTATAATAAATTCATACAACTTATATATATATATATAAAGTTACAAACAACATTTAATAAATTCATAGAACTTAACATATACATATAAAGTTACAATTAAAAATAAACAAAGAAATTTTAATATTATTATAAAAGTAACTATAAACAGCAAGTTTCGATACATTTATGTTAATATAATATATTCCATATAGATCGACACATACATTTCACTATATTGGTCATTTAAAAATATTAAAATATCATTTAAAATTCATCACAAAATGTATTCAAATATAATTTAAATCTTGAGCTTATCTAGGGGTATAGTCCCAAGAAGATTACACCAAGAGAAGGAAGAACACCTCAAGTCCAAGGTCTCCACCCCTAGGGTGTAGGGGCATAACCCTAAGAGGATTACACCAAGAAGAGGGAGCGCACATCTAAATCCAAGGTTTCCACCACTAAGCTAAACGCTTGGAGTTGTGTCTTGTTAACTTCCTATTCCCAGTCTTCCAAAAGCACTTACTTGACACATAAAGCAATTTCGTCCAAAGATATTAAGTAAACGAAACTGTGCTTCAATAAAAGATGCAAGGCCATGTGATGCTCTTTGGATTTTTTTTTTCTTTCCTTTTCTCCTCCTAGTTCAAGAACAAACTGGAGATTAACGTAACATGATAAGTTGTGTAACAGATATGGCAAACGGCAGATTTGATATTTGTAATAGAGTGGATATGTCCCAGCCTTATTAATTCTCAGACCAGAAGTGGAGATAAACAACAGCTGAAGTCTATCCTTTGCTTTCCAAGGGTAATGAAGTAGAACGCGCAACAAGTCAACAACTCATGTATGGCCCCACCCAAAATATCAAACAAAAACTAGCTAGGAAAGTTGTCATCGGAATATATAACTACCATTCAACGCCATACAATTTGCACTTACTTCTATCAATCTACAATATACCTTCCCTCTTCCTTCAGCAGCAACCATCTCTTTCTCTCTATCTCTATCTCTCTGCACCTCTCAAACAAACTATGGGAGTCTCATGGGAGCAAAGTGTTACAGATTCTATCAACACTATTTATCTTCTCTTCTCCGCATATCTAGTCTTCGTAATGCAACTTGGTTTTGCCATGCTATGTGCTGGCTCAGTCCGGGCCAAAAATGCCCTCAACATCATGCTTACAAATGTTGTTGATGCAGTTGTTGGTAGCATTTCTTACTACCTCTTTGGTTTTGCTTTTGCATTTGGTGATGGCTCTGGTTCTAACCCTTTCATTGGCACAAGCTACTTTGCTCTTAAAGATGTTCCCAACAGCACATATGATTATAGTTATTTCCTTTATCAATGGGCTTTCGCCATAGCTGTTGCAGGGATCACCAGTGGCTCTATTGCTGAGAGAACCCAATTTAGTGCTTATCTTGTTTTTTCATTTTTCCTGTCTGGATTTGTTTACCCAGTTGTAGTTCACTGGGTTTGGTCATCCAGCGGTTGGCTCAGTCCGAGTTCAAGTGACTTGCTGTTTGGTTCTGGTGCTATTGACTTTGCTGGCAGTGGTGTGGTACATTTGGTGGGTGGGGTTGCTGGGCTTTGGGGCGCTTTGATAGAAGGCCCACGTGTTGGTCGGTTTGATGCATTTGGAAGGCCTGTTCCAATGCGTGGGCATAATGCAACATTAGTGGTTCTGGGCACATTCTTGCTATGGTTTGGTTGGTTTGGGTTCAATCCTGGCTCATTCGACAAAATTCTTGTGGCCTACCCTTCCTCCTCTGGCCAAGGCAACTGGACTGCAGTGGGCAGAACTGCAGTCACGACTACGTTAGCCGGTTCGACTGCTGGAATAGTAACATTATTTGGCCGCAGGTTACTAGTAGGCCACTGGGATGCCTTAGATGTTTGCAATGGACTGCTTGGTGGATTTGTTGCAATCACCTCAGGCTGTTCAGTGGTTGAGCCATGGGCAGCTATTGTGTGTGGGTTTTTCGCAGCTTGGGTCCTGATTGGGCTAAACATATTAGCTTTAAAACTGGGTTTTGATGACCCACTTGAGGCAACCCAATTGCATGGAGGGTGTGGTGCTTGGGGTTTGATCTTTACAGGGTTGTTTGCCAAAGAGGAATTCGTGATTCAAGCCTACAATTCAGGTGAGACTGGAGTGGTGAGACCTTATGGTCTGTTAATGGGTGGGGGCTGGGGTCTGATAGCAGCCCAAGTAATAGAAGTTTTGGTGATAATGGCATGGGTTAGTGTCACAATGGGAATTCTTTTCTACGCTCTTCATAAGCTAAGGGTTCTGAGAATTCCATTTGAAGAGGAACTTGCAGGCCTCGATATATCTAGCCATGGAGGCTCTGCTTATGTTGCTCATCCAGAAGAAAGCCATCCTCGCTTTTATAGAGATTACATGCGGATGCAAGAAAGCAACCGTGGCTAAAGTGCCACTTCTCAATTGATGCCACTTGATTTGTCTGTGTTCCCACTCAGCCACTTAGAAGTGGCTGGTGGCTTCATTTCTCGTCGGTGTATATTTATTTTTTAGTATTCACGGGAAGTAAACGTAAAATATAAATCTCCAGTTGCCCTCTATCATTGGTGGCCTTGTAACACGGGCGTCAACTCAAAAATTATTTATTGCTGTTAAGACAGTTTTCATTACTAAAGCTTCTACAGGTAACTTTTGTTCTTTTAGTTAAGAATATGCAGGAAGGGCCAGGATGATATTTTAATATAATACGAGAATAACCTGCTTTAACAAAAATTAACCACAAATATTTATATACAACCGATGGATAAAAGTAAAACCGACTTTGGTTAGTGAAATTCAAGAATCAAAAACACAGCTGTTGCCAAAAGCCAAACTAAGAAACTGTATTGAGGGCAGCAAAAAAAAGTACTTCTGTCCAAAAGCATTTACAGTTTAAAACGGAACATATACATATGAAATTGTTTTATTAATGTTATATACATAAGAGTTTGGAAAGCCTGTACATAAGCCTTCACCTAACATGAGAATCATAGGGAACAAATACGGGGTCTGGAATGATAAGCGGTAGCTTATCAATGTACATGAACAGCCGCTTGCAGTTTTCTCTCAAAATTGCAGATAAATCAATAATTTCATACTTCTCAGTGTAGATCCAGAGGTCACCTGAATTGACCCTTCTAAGACTATCCCGACAAAAGGGACATGATTGGGACCGCCCTCGCCTGAAATTATTTCCAAACAATGAAGCACTTAGAAAAAGTGCAAAAAGAGAGAGAAGAGAACCCCTGAGCAAAGTGGTAAAATGCTTGGTTTCAATCATGAAATTGAGGATTTGAATCCCCTTAAGACCATCTACTTACGATATATATATATATATATATATTACAAGTTTCCTGGTTGTCAAGATCATAAGGTCTGAAAGTTGCCTCTAATTTAAAACTCGGTGAACAAAAAGAGGTCAAAGGATTTCAGGATATTAAAGAAAGAGAGGGAAGGAGGAACCTAAACAGAGTACAAATATAAGCGATATTCAACTCCTAAACCTGTAAGGATTATTTGCCAATTCCATAATTTCAAGAATTTAGGAAGACCCTGCTTCCTTTGTACATGAGCAGACATATGCACCAGGAAATGAAATGCTCACTCCATAAATGGACATGTGCACCAGAAAATGAAATAAAAAAAAGTTCCAGATTTCCAAAAACTAATGAAAGAAATTAAAAATGGTATTCCTTTTTACATACTAAATATAAAGGATATGGTTTATAATTAAGTAACAAAATTGGATGACACTTGTTTGAGAGTAAACTTGTTCATGTAAGACAAATGCACCTAAATGAGCATGGAGATGAAGAAATCCTACAAATTCCTGTGATCCATGAAACTAGGAAGGTGTTTTAGTTGTGATCATCTCTTCAAGAAATAAAATGGGTATATGTCATTGTAAAATATTATTAAAAAAGGAAGTGTTAAGTAATAAAAGAAAGCTTACCAGTCCCGATAACATTTCAAACATAAAGAATGGCTGCAGTTAGGCAATACAACCTTGCTGTTCATCTCCATGCAAATCCCACACTCCTCTTCCCTTTCTAAGTCAATTTCAGAGCTCTTCCCCCTTTCTAGTTCATCCTTCCTTCTGTACCTGAGATTACATAAATCTTTTTGTTTCCTATCTTCCAAATCTGTGATGCCCCTTTGAAGTAGTAACAAAGATGGAAAAATTACCCCTGTTAAAAGCCATATTCGTTAGTAATTTGCGCTAGTTTTTACTTCACTTAGCAGACATCTTTTCTCTTTAAAGTAATAATCATTCAAACTTATAAAAACTTCCCAAATTGCCTAAGCCCCAATCCAAAAGGAAAATATTAAAAAAATTAAAATTAAGAGAGAGAGAGAGAGAGAGAGAGAGAGAGAATGCAGTGAACGGACCATTCACAATTTCAACAAATTTCACGATCAATGAGTCACACTCACCATAAAATTCTTTGATACTTGCTTTCCTTTCTTGAATAGACATGGTGGTCTTGCCGTCAGCATAAGTCTATATCAATCCACTTAAAAGTTACTACATGGTTGTAGATAATTCAATGTAATCTATTCTCGCAAACAAAATATTAAGTATTAACAGTTTCAAAATTTTTATATGACTGAAATCTGCAACGTGCGAAGTATGAGTGAGGAACATACCATATAAATTAGAATTCTAAGCAAACCAAGGGCACCAGCTAGGTGACAATCAGTCCACTGAACAAGAAACAGAAAAAATTGAGCTGCTGGGCTGTATGACAGTCTCATCTGAAGACGTGCTCCATCCGTCTCTCTCGGATGATCTAAAGCCCTGCAATAATAAGAGGTGTAAAAGAAGGCCGATAAGGCAAAAATTCTCAACCGCCATGAAATATGAATATCAGAACCGCGGTTAAAAAAACAACTTGACATAAGAGGAATCCATAACCCTCATAATTTAAGGAAACGTTAACACCAGAGCATCATCCAACAAGCGAGATTCTTAACTTTAACGCCAATTTTTCAGCTAAGAATGAGTAGAAAGCCCTCGAATTTTGAGACATTCTATTGATCTTCTCTACAGATGTTTGAAATCAAATAAAATAAGCACACAATATTTCATCCTTTAATTACTTCGGTTTACCGTAAAGAGTCTACAGCAACAAGAGTACTTCTCCTCGTAGAAAACACAATAAAAATTGAATCAAAATAATGCAGATTCAATCAAGAAAATTCAATTCTAAAACACAGATGTTTGACTCTTCAAAAGAGTTGCGAACGAATTGATGACAATTCCAGACACTTCTCATCCAATCAGTAGATTAACACGTAACAAATCCAAATTCGGAATTCTAAATTTAAACAATTCTAAATCCAAAATTAAATTTCCATATTCAAAACTGAAATTTTTCTCTTTTTAAAAAAAACAAAAAAATAAATAGAGGATATCCGTGAAAGAGAGAGAGAGAGAGAGAGATTACAGAGTGTTGGCGTGCTGAATATCAGCTTCGAGCGCTTTGAGAGAATCCTTGAAAGATGATTTTCCCATGGCCGGGTATTTTCCCGGAAAATAATTCCCATCAACCAAACAGCAAACCGATGGAGAAAATTTTTTAAATAACAAACTTTTTTTTTCAAAAAATTTCCTTGAAAACCACGAATTTGGCTCTATTATCAAGAGCTTATGAAGAAGGCTTTTTCTCCTTTTTCGTTTGGAATTCTAAACGAAGCTTTTTCTCGTTTAAAACAACAACCGGAGTCGAACTAAAGATAGAAAGCCTCCCCCTCACCCTTATACACTGTCAGTCACGACTTGAAACTTCTACCTTCTTGTAGGTAGACGGGAACTGGAAGTGGAGTTACCAATTTGCCCTTCTCGGACCCACCAACCATGTCGTAACGGGGACACGTATAACCAAAATTTTTAAATACAATGGTTTGTCAACCAATTTTAGATAAAATAACGAGGAAGAATTTTACTACAAGACTGAGAGATATGACTTGTTCTTGTACGATTTTTTTTCCAATAATTTCCTTTGTTTATTTCCAAATTATTAATCAATTATGTTCTTATTTTCATTATTATTTTTTAAAAATATTATGTTATAGTCAATTAAAACGGTATTTATAGTGAAATTTTGTACATAAAATAGAATTATATCTCTTTTTGGACAGACTATACATGATATTTTCGCGCCAAGTGAGGGCAGAGATGGAATTTCGGTAAATTGCAACTCTCGAAGGGACGGCAGTAGAAGGTGATGTCAACAATGTCATGACGTGGCGAGATATGATGGGGTGAATACTCGAGGCACTGTGAAGCGGTGTATAGAGAAAGTCCAAAACCCGGTGGCGCGCCTCATGTTTTATAAACCCGAGGCCGACCTTGAAAAAGACAATATTATCCAAAAATGGTTTTCGGTTTCGGATGTTCATGTTGTCTTTTACGTTTAGTAGAAATAAATAAATTGTAGAATTTAATTACAATTATACATTAATCTAATTATAGAATGTGTTTAACGTTAGCTTAATCCAAACTTTTAGTTTTGGATAAGACTATATCCATCCTACTCATCACGGTGCTTTGACAGTTCCTATTTACGTTAAGATCAAGATGTTGGTTACTTTCATTAAATGTCTTCGTATTTTATCTTAAATAAAAATAAAAAAATTGATTTTTTTCTATTTTGTTTTTTCTTGTATTAAAAGAATTAATTTAACCAATTATAATTCTAAAATTATCACGTAGTCATCGTCAAATAGTTTTCAATAAAAGTTATACCAGTAATCGAGGGTTCAATTATTTCTATAATTCAACCGTTTAATTTGACTTCAAAACAAAATTCAATTCTATTTTAATTTAGATAATTGAATTTATTTTTATAATGTGTTGGAGATATAAAATTTGAGATGTGATATGTTACTGACAGGAAGTTAATTCGATTGAACCACATAAAGAATAGAACATGTTCCTTTTAAAAAGATTGATGTCGGATAACCAACGCAAGCTGGAACGCAAATTGCCAAAAGTCTTTGAATAAATATTTAAATACGGATTAGTGTCGTTGATTAGATGTAATTATTCAAACGACGATTAACTTTATGAGAAAACGATATCGTTTGTTCACTGAATGTGGCGGTGGCTGCACAACAATAAAAAAGGGAAAAAGAGGAGAGCCAGGACAAGGGAAGTGAGAACCGTCTTGGTTGTACTGGTATTGGAATGGATAAGATCAAAAGCCAATTCCTCGTTAAATTAATGTTGGTTTCTTTACTTTCTCTTGCCAATCATTTCAATTGTGCCTAACCCATTACCCACGTTATGAGGAATCAAAGAGAAAAGTCAACTTCTTGAGGCGTTAGCTAATAAGAGTAAGACAGTTGACTGACCAGCTAACACACTCTTTTCTGGATTATCTTATGTTTCGTATGTAGCCTTTGTTCTTCGGTAGTTAGGAGCTTGTGATACTATTTTGATTATCAAAAGCAAGTGAGAGTTTACATGGTAACAGCAAAGATAATAAAATCTTGATATGAGTATAAATTATATAAAATCTTAAATTTTTTAACCGTCTAATAAGGTATTAAATTATCGAATAAGGTCATCTTATTAAATGTTTGTCTGAGTATTGCTAGACATCTTAAATAACCATACATTGATATGCTAAGCTACATACGTATTTGCATATAGATACTCATGATACTTTTCTTTCATTCCTAAATAGAAAATGCAGTAAGCCACTTAGACATAATAAGTTCTGAACAAATAGATAATCTCTGAGCATAAGAACTCTTCAACAAACCATTCTAACCATTTCTACTGTATGAATTAAACTGGAAAAATGGTTGAAAGCTTGAAGTAGATAAGCAAATGGTATTCTATATTGAATCTATGCCTCTTTTTATCTGTTTTGAATCATTGAATCGATTAAAATCTGCTCAATAGAACATAGTTCAATGCCCCACAAATTCTAGTACCAAATAATTTTTTTTTTAAAATTCAGAAATTTATAATCCATGAGTGTGCTCTATTTGACAAGAAACCCTTGTATAACATATAATTACACATGAACTTACATTAAAGCTCATAAGAAATGAACATAAGCTTCTACTTCAACTGAAATTGCGGCTGGAAGCTTATCTTACCAATACAATACAAGTAACTGGATATGCTTTAAATACATATACTTCTTGCAACTGCACAAATGAAGAAGTGAACCACTGTTAGCCAAGCATCTACAAGCCTAGCTATATGGTTCAAACCATATAGGATAATTGGATACTGGAGTTACCCTGATGTAAGTACATGATTTGACTGTAATATACATTCCGCACTTTGATTTTGATCTGCTTTCCACTAGTGTAACTATTCTATATTTGCCTTTGATGTAGAGCATAGTCTATAATGAAGAGAATGGACTATTGCTTATGAATCTCGTGCACCATAGCGTCTCTTCCTTTTTTGAAATGAAGTTAAGGCATCTACAAACTCAGCTTTTCCGAAATCTGGCCAGAGTGTTTGCACAAAGAAAAATTCTGTGTACGCCATCTGCCACAGTAAGAAGTTACTGACTCTGAGCTCACCACTGGTTCTGATCAGGAGGTCTGGGTATGGATACTCAGTACAACTTGTTACTAGCTCTTGCTCAATGAGGCTTTCATCGATGTCATCGGGTTCAACAAGTCCATCCTTCACTTTCTGAGCAATACTTTTGCATGCTTGTACAACATCATACTTCCCACTGTAGCTGACTGCCACAATGAGTTGGAATTTTGAGTTCTCTTTTGTGGCCTCCTCTGCATCATGTATCAGTTTCTGCAGAGAATTGGGGAGTTTTGATGAATCTCCAATGACAGATATTCGAATACCTTGGCTGTTAAAGGCAATAAGAAAGCCGTAGATAAGTACTTTTCTGTTTTTCTATTTCTCCATTTTGAGCTTAATTGACATTGAAAAAATAGACATAATTAAAACCGTTTCTTAAACTACATCAAACTGAGCATAGTATACAAGTATGGGCTTTTGAATCACCTGTCCATTTTGAGAAACAAAAGTAGCATAAAACAAGAAAATTATTAAAAGGAGATACTGAAAATTTGCAATTGATCAGAGTAACTACTACCTAATGAAACGATCCACCTCTGTCCTTATTGATCTTTCAAACAGACTCATCAAGAATTCAACCTCTACCTGCACTTTTAACAACAAGATTAATATTATCAAATTTATATAGATATTTTCAAAAGATAAAACCGAGCAATTATTTTTTGTTTTTGTTTTCATAAAACAAAAACAGATAGTCAAACAACCAATTGACCTTAGGCCGAACCCAGTTATCATGAGAGAAAGCAAAAACGGTCAAAACTTTAACGCCCCATCCACAACAAAGCTCCACCAGCTCTCTCAACGACCGCACACCCGCCTGGTGTCCCGCTGAGGATGGCAACCCACGCTGCCGGGCCCACCTCACGTTACCGTCCATTATCACCGCCACGTGTCTCGGCATGGCCTCCCTCTCCAGTCCCTCCGGCACGGCCCCTGCAAGAGAAACTTCCCCATTTGAATTTCTTTCATATTCATTGGCAGCCAATTCTTCAGAGCCTGCTCTAACTTGAAGTTTGCGAGGAGAAAATGAAGGGAAGAGATATGTTTGAGGGCGCGAGGGCTTGAGTTTGCGAGGAACGAGGGTGTTGGGGATTCTTGTATTCACCTGGAGGGATAGCATTGTCCCGGTTTGAGCTGAGCTTTTCAGTTCGTTAACTTCTTCTTTTTGACGGGTTGCTGTTTATATCTTTGCCGCCACGAAGGGCTTTGAAATCGTTTCGTTGCGTACAGCGAAACGGAACTGTTATTGGCCAGATATTATAGTGGATAAGCGATGCGATGGCCCGCCTGGGTCCACCCGGAAGGCCACGGGGGCGATTCAGTAAACGACGTCGTTTTAATGATTCGACATCAATAAACCTACTTACTAGTTGCCCAGTGATTATTAAACTCACCCATGGGCTAATAATGCGCCACGTCTTTCCCGCCACCCAGGATATTTAAAATGCCGAAAAAGGCCAGAGCAACTTGGGGTAAATGTCACTGCTTGAGGGGTATTTTCGTAAATCGAGAAGTAAACCGAGGAGTCGAGTCGGTTTTCGCTTGCCATTTTTGTGCTAAATTATGTTCAGTTGTCGATTTCGTTCCACAACTCGTCTGTCTGGTTAGATTCAAGTATCGTAGTCGTCGTGTTTGTTTGTCTGTTTGTGAACTCCAAAATGGCCCCGCAGACGAGAAGAATGGCGTTTCCGAAAGTTGTGATTGAGAGAGATACTGACAGTGAGCAGAGCTCATCTGAGGACGAAGAAGAAGAAGAAGACGAGGGCCCACTATCTGAATCAGAAGAGTCAGAAGAAGTGAAAGTGAACGTTTACGAAGAGAAAATTGAAGAGGATCTGGATGGTACAAAGAAGAAAGCAAAAGCGCCAATCACTATCAGTCTCAAGAAAGTTTGTAAAGTAAGCCCCTTCAGATGGTAAACAAATAGAATTTTTTATTTTTATTTTTGTAATCTTTTCAGTACATTTACGTGCTTGCTTGGTGTTTTAGGTGTGCAAGAAGCCGGGTCATGAAGCAGGGTTTAAGGGGGCGACGTACATAGATTGTCCAATGAAACCTTGCTTTCTCTGCAAAATGCCCGGTAAAATTTTAATTATTGTTATCAATTTTTTTAACATAAAATTTTTTACTTTAATGCTAAATTGATTTTGGTATAGCAAGGGAATGATTTTATTATGATATTGACGGTGTGCTATGCTATTGTTTTTGAAAATTGAAGGACACACCACTATGACTTGTCCGCATAGAGTTGCTACTGAACATGGGGTCACCCCAGCACCGCATAGAAATGCCTCCAACCCTTTGGAATATGTCTTTGCACGCCAGCTCAAACCAAGCGTGCCTCCAGTAATTTTATCTTTCTTTCTTTTAATTGAATATGACAAGTTATGTTGAGAAGCAATGTAATTAACAGTATAAGCATTTGGGTTGGTGCAAGTGTTTGAAGTAGCATTTTCTTAGCATTTGATTTCCTTGGAATGAAGTTGTTAAATTTGTTTGTTCAATATTGAATAGATAAAGCCAGCTTACGTGATCCCAAATGAAGTGGATTGTGCGGTTATCAGGTACCACAGTAGACGTGTGACATGCCTGGAATTTCATCCAACAAAAAATAACATCCTTTTATCTGGAGATAAGGTTAGCCTCATCTCTGTAATATGTTATTACTTACTCGAGATTTGTTAATGAAGAATGTGTGTGGAAATTGATGCATGTTCCTCCCTTTTTGGGTTTCTTGTAAAAAAGAAAGGACAAGTTGGAGTCTGGGACTTTTTTAAAGTATCTGAAAAGATGGTTTATGGGAACATACACTCCTGTATTGTCAATAATATGAGGTGAATAGCCTATTTATGAAACTTTGGTTTCTATTCATATCTGTTGTGCTTCTATGGTTCAGAAGTCTAACAAGTATTTAATCTTTTATAGGTTTAACCCTGTAAATGATGGTACAGTTTATGCTGCATCCTCGGATGGAACCGTTAGTTGCACTGACTTGGAGACTGGAATGGCTTTATCTCTGCTTAACCTTAACCCCGATGGATGGCAGGTAAATTTTTTTTTTTTTTTTTTTCCTTTACTTCAGGAGGTTCGTGAAGCAGGAGTCGTGGCATAACCTTCAAGTTCTTGAGTACTTGGTTGTAGTTCTGAAATATTTATTATGTTGCTCCTGATCATGACATTAATTTGACACTCAAAAGCTTGACTGGAAGCAATTCTATGACCGTGCTACCAGAAGAAAAGTTTTATTTATTTCATCAAACTTTGTGCACTTAATTAGGCCTTTAGCTTATTAATCAGAAGTTATATTCCCATAGTTGTTGAATATAAGGGAATGATTGATAATCTTGATACTTTTCCATATTGTTGTTATTTTAATGGATACTATTCTTAATGTCACGGTATGCTGTGATACATCGTATTGATAGTGTCACATAATTGTATTTCTACTCAATTTTATTTCGCCTAGTTTTGTTTTATATTCATGTTTGTGACAGTTGAACTACTGCACCATTAAGAGACTCAGTGTCACAAACCATTAGAATTAAAGGCTTTGTCTCAGGTTATCCAACCAAAATTATAGACATGAGTAGTATGTGGTTTGCTGTAGGGCCCAAGCAGTTGGAGGATGCTTTATGGCATGGATATTAACTCAGACAAAGGTGTTGCACTTGTTGCTGACAATTTTGGTTTTCTCTACCTGTAAGTAATTTCTTCTATAATTACAACTTTCTGATATATGAATAGGATGAAAGAGATACATAAAATTTGCAAGCAGCTACTGGATGCCTCACCAATAAGGAAAAATATTAAGCTTTAAAGTTAAGTGTTTGTGTGTTTTATTTTTCTTTTTGGTGGTTCCTGCTGTCCATAAGTCGTCGTTCAACATAATCCTTGCATTGTTAAAGTCCTGGGAAGAATCTAATTTTGTTCTTTGGGCCTATACAGCAAGTTACTTTGTCTGTTTAGACTCTTTGAGAGCAGGATAACTTGTTGGGTGTAAACCAACCAAACTTTCAACTGCTTATTGTGTGTGGACTATATTTTGTTATTAAATGAAGTAAATTTTTGGATTAATCTGGGACTGGGAAAGATTTTTAATGGAATTGAAGTGTTGGATTGAGAAGCATAGTTTAAGTATTCCATGAATGAAAAGATGACTTGTGTATGGTCAGGATGCGAAAATTGTAGTCTGTATCATATTTTATTACAAACTGGATAATCTTTGAAGCATCCTATTAGTTAAAATTGGGTTTATATTTTCTTATGGAAGGGTGGATACTCGCACCAATAATAAAAGTGGAGAGGCAGTTTTAATCCATAAGAAAGGCAGCAAAGTTGTCGGGCTGCACTGCAATCCTATTCAACCTGAGCTTCTTTTGAGTTGTGGAAATGATCACTTTGTAAGTTTTCTAACTAAATTGGTTGTTCATTCTGTCTATTGCTTTTATGACTGTTTTGTCTTTCAGTTCATCCCAGGTGCACATGGGTTTGCTCTTTTACTGCCATGATCTATGGAAATTGAAATACTGTCATCAGAAGTGCTAATTTTTTCCTCAAAATATGTGTGTTTGCTAGAGTTTGCATGTTAATGTTTTGAAAGTTATATGCTTTTATTACTTCAGGCTCGTATATGGGACATGAGGCGACTAGAAGCTGGATCTTCGCTTTACAACCTTGCTCACACACGCGTTGTTAACTCTGCATATTTCTCTCCATTGTCTGGCAGCAAAATTCTTACCACTTCACAGGACAACCGACTTCGTATATGGGATTCTATTTTTGGTGATTTGGAGTTGCCAAGCAGAGAAATCGTTCACAGTCATGATTTCAATCGCCATCTGACTCCTTTTCGAGCTGAATGGGATCCAAAGGTGATTTTATGTAACTTGAAAATCTCTATCTTTAGGTTTTTAAATTGTTTCTTTAACAATTTTAATATGCCTTCTTTGCAGGATCCATCAGAGTCCCTAGCAGTTGTTGGTCGTTACATTAGTGAAAATTACAATGGAGCTGCACTGCATCCCATTGATTTCATAGACGTCAGCACAGGGCAATTAGTTGCTGAGGTTATGGATCCCAACATTACCACTATTAGTCCTGTGAACAAGCTACATCCACGGGATGATGTTCTGGCATCTGGTAGTTCAAGGTTTTACTCTGTTTCTCTTGCTTAGTCACATTATTTTCTGGTGCTAAAGCCTTGTGCTTCTATCATAATTATTTTTTGTTTACACTCTTCTCTTGGTAGAGAACCTTATGATGTTGAATTATTTCTCTGACAAAAAATGAAACTGATTTTGCTGGAGATTTTTCACCTTCTTGTTTTCTGAGATTAGAATCACCAAGTGATGTGTCACATCTTTCTAGTTGAGTTTCTGTTGCTGTTTTTATTCTTAATTAATCTACTTTCTTTAGGTCTATTTTCGTTTGGAGGCCGAAGGAGAAGTCGGAAACTGTGGAACAGAAGGATGAAAGAAAGATTATTGTCTGCGGAAGAGCTGAGAAAAAACAGAAAGGGAAGTTTGGAGATGAAAGTGATGATTCTGATGATGACACGTTTAAATTCAAAGGCAAAAATGTCAAGTCCAAAAAGTCTCTGACAAAGTTATCTCCCTACAGTCGTAAAGGCAAACGCTAAGATAATAAACATGAACTTGTAATAGGCATCCGCTATCATCTCAACAGCCATGGACAAACGTTTTGCGCTCGTTTTTTGAAGGGTCTATGTTTGCCAACCCTGTACAGGTAGCCATAGGTTAGTTTTGGTCAATGAACTAGTAGTAGTGGCAGCAGAAAGCTCTTTAACGTCAGGCCATTTTGGTTCTTTTTGGTAGATAATCTTCGTGGCTTTCTGCAATCTCGTTAATTAATCAAGATAGTAAAATTGTTGTGGCGGTTCACAATATGCTTTTGGACTGTATTATTATGTAGAACTAAATTTTGTGACTGATTATATTATTATTAATTTTATATTTTACGGATTTAACAATTAAAAAATATCTTCTTATAAAGTATAATAATATAAGGGAAACTAACCAAAATCGCCAAGTTTAAGGAGCTGGAATTAAAAATAGAGTTTTATAATTCTCTCATTCCCCATAACCAACCTCAATCAAGTTGACCAAAATGCTCCTGTTTTCTACTTCAACTATAATGATCGATAAGAATAAGTTTTATGAATTTATTTGATTTGAGTTATAATGGGTATTTAAGTTTTGATGTTGTGATTTGAAATAATAATATGTTAGTTTATCTTTGATAGTTGTTAATGTATTTTGGAGTTGATTAAAGTTGTTTTTGTTTGTTAGAAGTGTTAAAAAACTGTAGAAAAACATAGATAAGGTAGGAGAAGACTAAATTATCCTTCTTGAATGTTTACGACACTATCTTATTAGATGAATAATTATTATATTATTTTAGAACTGGTGCACATCATGTGGCAAACTTAGAGAAGGACTTAAGGCATAGAATGCGATATGGCAATGAATTTTTTCACATGGTAAAAACATACATGTTGTTGATTTGTTCAATTAGTATGACGAAAACATACATGTGGTTGTTTGTTTAAGTTACATATGGTTTGTCTATTTAAGTTACAATTAAACCTAAATCAATTCAAGTAATTTATTATTATTATTATTATTAATTTTAAATTTTACAATTTAACATTTAGAAAATATTTTCAGTTTTTAACAATAATTATAATTTTTAAATTATTATTAATATTAATGTTTAATTTTATACTAACTCTTAGATAGATAGTCGTCAATATCAATGTTAGTCACGGGTTATAAAATTATAATGAATATCTATTAATAACATTATAAATATTAAAATGATTATAAATGAAGGCAATTGTATGTGTAACAATCCGAAGTGTGAGCATCAAGCATCCATATATTTTGTTCAACAAATGTTAGACGGAATTCGTCTATAAATAGCTTAACCCTTGCCGAAATAATTCGACTTGACGTTTCGTTATCTCTTCCTCTCCTTTTGAGTTACACGCGTCGACTCATCAGCCATAGCTTTTTTTCTGCCGTGATCGAAAGAACAGGACAAAAGCTTCAGGGTCAATCTTGTAGTTTCAGCTCTCAAGAAAATCTCGAATTACACAGGCTCAAAGCGCTTTTCCCAAAGGGTAATAATGTCATTTCGTTACGCTCTTCAAAATTCCCGGGACTTGCTCGAGCTCTTTAACTAACCTCTGTGCAAAGAACTCGACTCTCATAAAAAGGTCTTCCTGTCGTTCTTTTTCTTCACTTTCAATTCACACTCTCTCGTTTTGAAGTTAAAACAAACAGAAAAAGAGACTTTCACGGAGAGAGCGGGAGAGAGGTCGTTATGGCTGCCTCGAACGGAAGCGAGTACTTTGAGATTGAAATAGACGGAGGGAGGCAGTCCTTCGCGCGGGCGTCCAATGCGGAGTACGTGGAGAACGACGAGGAGGAGCTTGTTTGGGAGGCGATCGCTAGGTTGCCGTCGCAGAAACGAGGAAACTTCGCCTTGCTGAAAAGGACTCCGTCGGAGCACTCCCAAGGGGGCGCGGCGACGACGGAGACGATTGATGTCAGGAATTTGAGTCGAAAATACCGTGAACTTGTTGTTGAGAAAGCCTTAGCCACTAATGATCAGGATAACTATAGACTTCTTTCCGCAATGAAAGAACGTCTGGATAGGTAGCCATTGATTCTTGTTGCTATTTTTGTGATATGAATATTTGATGATCATCCTAGTTCGCTATTTGATAGATTTCCAGCGATACAACAGTTGAAAAATAATCAAAGAAATAATAAAAAAATGTGATGTAAGACATTGTTTGGAAATTTACTGTAATGGGGTCCAATAACACTATCACTAATTCGTTTTAGATGAAACAAAATGAACAGTACTCAAGTTATGGGTTAGTATTTATTGTTGTATTTATTGGGAGAGATTTGATATATATGTACGTCTTTTTTGTGTTTGCTTTGATTCTGAAGAGTTGGATTGGAGGTACCTAAGGTGGAGGTTAGGTTCCAGAATCTGAAAGTTGTGGCTAATATTCAAACCGGATCGAGAGCCTTACCTACTTTGATTAATGTTACTCGTGATGTATTGGAGGTGAAGATCTTCTCCTCCACTTTTTTGGTTTTCCTTTTTCACTTTTTAATAGCCTTGAATTTCGCAAGTTCGAGTGTCTATCCAAAATATTTTTGAAAGCATTGATTTCTAGAACATCTACCTTTATTCAGTATTGAAATAATTGTATTTGATTGTGGTTTGTTTTGGTTTGAATGCAGAAAATCCTAACTGGTTTGAGAATATTTAAACCTGTGAGATATTCTTTAAACATCTTGAACGACATTAGTGGTGTGGTGAAGCCAGGAAGGTACGCAACTCAAGTCGTATAGAACACATTTACCCATATACGATACAAACTAAATAAACTCTTTCACAGCCCATTTAAAACTCAAGTCGTATATGCATACCTTTTTGGTTGCTTTATGTTAGAGAAAATTATTAGTTTCACATGTTATGTTAGTGTCAACCCTTTGACTATAGCCCTTGGTAAATTTACCAAAGATGAAATCATCATTCATTGTCCATGACCATAATGTTCTGTGCGTTTGTAGGATGACCTTGCTCTTAGGACCTCCCGGTTCTGGAAAATCCACCTTGCTTTTAGCTTTGGCAGGGAAACTTGACGGGAACCTAAAGGTTAGTACTTCGTGCAATTCTTAACACAATCAAATCACGTGTATCTAATTTTACTATTCTAAAATATAGTAAGGCACTGAGCTTGCCTGCAGATGAATTCTTCTTCTTACCGCAAAAAATTGGTTGTTGTTCACAGCAAAAAGGGAGTATTACATACAATGGCCACAAACTCAATGAATTTCATGTTCAAAGGACTTCCGCCTACACCAGCCAAACAGATAATCACCTTGCCGAGCTCACTGTGCGAGAAACCTTTGATTTTGCTGCTCGATGTCAGGGTTCCAGCGAAGGCTTCTCAGGTTTGTTCAGTCATTATTATATCTGTTGCGATCCTCATGCAGAGTTCACTTGATTTGATTATTTTGTGTTTTTTTTTTTTTTTTCGTTTTTTCTTTTAAATTATTCTTTAATCAAATAATCATCTTTTTCTAAACATTTAGTTTTAGTATAGGGATCATTGTCTCTTTTAACGAATGAATTTCCTTTACTTAATGGTATTTTTGGTCAAATGAATACATCGATGGATTTTCCGAAACAATGTTCTTCTAGAAAACTATTTTAGCTGCAGGATTGCGTTGAGTATTGGGGGCAAAGCATTCTGTTGGGCCTAATTGATATCGAACTGAAATTTCAAGTGCTTCTCTTTTAATCTTCCTTTTCTTTGCTTCCACTGGACATCCTTATATCAGATCATATCGAGTTTAATGACCTATAAACTTTTATTTTTATTTATTTATTTATTTCCAACTTAGAGTTTAACAAGAACGGATGGGTATAATTATAGTAAGAATAATAAAAAATTGTTTATCTATTCAGCTCTTTGGATAAAAAATTAAGGTTCATTGATAAAAAATTAGGGCATAGTTTTAATAATATTGTTTTTTTTTTGGTTCCGTACTACCAGTTTATTAATTAATAATTTTTCATTTTTTTAATATTTCTTTCCCAACAAAAAAATAGAAAAAATCTTAAATTTGCCTCAATAGCGTCTATGTTTTCCATTTTTCTTTCGATCTTCAATTGTAGGGTATACGAAGGATTTGACCCGTTTAGAGAAGGAGAAGAACATCCGTCCAGACCCTGAGATTGATGCTTTTATGAAGGTTGTCATTTCAAACTTTTTCTCTCATCTCCTTTTATAGTTTTGGCTCTTGTATCATATTCTGATTTAATTTTAACATTTAACCACACAGGCATCTTCTGTAGGTGGTAAAAAGCATAGTGTTTCCACAGATTATGTGTTAAAGGTTCTCGGTCTTGATGTATGTTCAGAGACAATAGTTGGTAACGATATGCTTAGAGGTGTTTCCGGTGGTCAAAGGAAAAGAGTTACCACAGGTGTCTCTCTCTCTGCATGTGCTGTGTATCTACGATTACGTTTATGTACCGTTATCGTTGAACTGTCATATTTATACACATGAACTCTACACCTTTTGGAAATATCTGAATTTAAAAGGCAATATCAGTTGAACATTATATGGAAGTTGAAAGGTTAGCAGTTTGTGAGAATGACGAAGATGATAAATTATATATGTATTTTCTGCAAAATGGAATAGACATATTAACTTATTAACTTATTTTATCGCAAAAATAAGTTACTGCTCTTTGGTGTGCTTGCCTTTGGATCACGATAGTTCGAATTCTGAATGGTATCTGGTAAGTTATCTGTGGTACTGTTTTACTTACGCAGGAGAAATGATTGTTGGACCAAGAAAAACTCTATTCATGGATGAAATATCCACCGGACTTGACAGCTCCACTACTTTCCAAATTGTGAAATGTGTAGGGAACTTTGTGCATCAAATGGATGCTACTGTGCTGATGGCTCTTCTCCAGCCGGCACCTGAGACATTTGATCTGTTTGATGATCTGGTTCTATTATCGGAAGGCTATTTGGTGTATCAAGGCCCTAGAGCAGAGGTTTTAGAGTTCTTTGAGTCATTAGGATTCCGACTGCCCGCACGTAAAGGTGTTGCAGATTTTCTTCAAGAGGTATTGGGTTAGATACTTACGAAGTTGGATGTTTACTATTTTACCACCCTAACACTTCTCTCGGTCCCTTTTTTTTTTTTTTTTTTTTTTTACGNCGAAGTTGGATGTTTACTATTTTACCACCCTAACACTTCTCTCGGTCCCTTTTTTTTTTTTTTTTTTTTCCGTCCTTCCTTCTCTTTAACAGGTGACTTCCAAAAAAGATCAAGCTCAGTACTGGGCAGACCATTCAAAACCATATGTATACATTCCTGTTTCAGAAATTGCAAAAGCATTTAAAAACTCCAAGTTTGGAAGGTCTGTGGAGTCCACACTATCTGTTCCGTTTGATAAATCTACGAATCATCCGGCAGCTTTGTCCCGAACTAAATATGCTGTAACGAATTGGGAGCTTTTTAAAACATGCTTTGCGAGAGAACTGATGCTCATCAGCAGGCATCGTTTTCTTTATATCTTTAGGACCTGTCAGGTTTGTATTAGCTTCACACTTCCCGCACTGCACTTCTTGCTTGTGTCTGACACATAGCTTCATGATGTTTCAGTATCAACAGTTTATAAGTTATGTCATTCACTATTTACTTCCTCTATATATGGTTCTGATTATTATGACTTAATTTTTTAGATTTAATTTCACACATTTCTTTGATAATTATTTATTTTTTTAATATAAGGGTAGAAAGTATCGCTGAATTAATAGTAAAAGAAATACATTTTAATTTCTTTTTCTCATCTATGGATTTTAGTAAATCAATGATTATCAAGAAGTATGTAAAATTAAATTAAAAAAATTAAGTCACAATTGTCTGAACACACTCATATATAATTTTGTAAAGCAAAAACTGACTTAAAACTGATTATTTAGTTGTAAGCTCGTTTGGATGGTTTTCTTTGGAACTGATGTGTTGTTTCTGATATACTATAAACTCTCCATATGCGTATATGTATATTGGAACATATTTTTTTCTCTCATTATTTTTCTTTCTCACATCTCTATAATATGCTGAAGGTTGGATTTGTCGGATTCGTCACCTGTACCGTGTTCTTACGGACAAGAATACATCCCACAGACGAAAAAGATGGCAACCTCTATCTCTCTTGCCTGTTTTTCGGGCTTGTGCATATGATGTTTAATGGATTTACTGAGCTACCTATTATGATATCTCGCCTCCCGGTTTTTTATAAGCAACGGGATAATTTCTTTCATCCTGCATGGGCATGGTCTGTTGCCAGTTGGATTCTTCGGGTGCCTTACTCCATCGTCGAGGCTATTATATGGTCTGCGGTTGTGTACTATACAGTTGGTTTTGCCCCTGCTGCTGAGAGGTATTGCCCGGTATATAGATCAAGTCTTTACTCTTTGCAGTTAATTTGTACTTAACTAGTTTTCATTCACATGTGTCAGGCTTTTCCGTTTTGCGTTCTTGCTTTTTTCCATACATCAAATGGCATTGGGTCTCTTCCGAATGATGGCCGCTATTGCCCGGGATATGGTCATTGCCAATACGTTTGGATCAGCTGCTCTATTATGTATATTCTTGATGGGTGGATTCATTATTCCAAAGGGTAATAATTTGTTATTTTTATTTGATTATGCAAATCTAGATCAATTAGTCATTGGGTATTTCTTACTTCAGAATCGATTAAGCCATGGTGGGTCTGGGCATTTTGGGTGTCACCATTATCATATGGGCAGCGTGCAATTTCTGTTAATGAATTTTCTGACCCAAGGTGGCAAAAGGTGCGTGCTATAAGCATTCTAATGTCAGGTTTTTGATGCTTATATGTCAGTAGAACATTAACAATAACATCTTGCAGAAATCTGCCATTGGAAATAACACGGTAGGTAACAATGTCCTCCATTCGCATAGTCTACCCGCAGATGATTACTGGTACTGGATCGGTGTTGGTGTTCTGTTAGTCTATGCATTTATTTTCAACAATGCTGTGACAGTGGCGCTGTCCTACCTTTCTCGTAAGTGAAAGGAGGAGAGGAAGTTCTGATTCAATATCTACTTTTATCTGTTTGACGAAATCTAAATTTTTTTGGGGTAATAATTACTTATTGACCTTGTGCATCTTGTATCTCTGTTTACCACAGCTTTGCGGAGTGTCCAGACAGTGGTTCCACTTGATGACACAGGAAAAAATCTTGATTCACAGGGCTGTCAGTCATCTTTCACCTTTCAATAGATGCTTTTTTCGATTATGCATTGGTAGCTTCTTTTGTTTGAAATGTTATGTAATCGTTTAATTATTGTTTGATTATCCAGTGGCCACTGAACCAAAGGCAAAATCTGCTGAGGAGAGTAAAAAGAAAGGAATGATTCTGCCATTTAAACCATTAACAATGACGTTCCATAATGTCAGTTACTTCGTTGATATGCCCAAGGTGTTTTATTTAGCAGTTTTCACTCCATTGTGTATATCTTTAACCAATCTTACTTTATTTATAATTGTTTATTTATTTAATTATTTATTTTTGTTCTCAGGCAATGCGTTCGCAAGGTGTACCAGAAAAGAGGCTGCAACTCTTGTCGAAGGTGAGTGGAGTATTCTCACCAGGTGTTCTTACCGCATTAGTTGGGTCGAGTGGAGCAGGAAAAACCACGTTAATGGATGTGCTCGCTGGTAGGAAAACTGGTGGTTACATAGATGGTGATATAAAAGTATCAGGCTATCCAAAAGAGCAACGAACATTTGCCAGGATTTCAGGATATGTTGAACAAGGTGACATACATTCTCCTCAGCTGACAGTTGAGGAATCTCTGTGGTTCTCTTCCGGTCTTCGTCTGCCCACAGAAGTTACCCAAGATAAAAAATATGTGAGCTGCATAACCACTGGAATGTTTGCATCTGCTAGTTGAGTTGTTTTCTTGGTGTTTGTTTACTTTATTTCAACTCCACCGCAGGAGTTCGTTGAAGAAGTAATGAGATTAGTAGAGCTTGATACTTTAAGGCACGCTTTGGTTGGCTTGCCGGGAAGTACTGGTTTATCAACTGAGCAGAGGAAACGCCTAACAATAGCAGTGGAGCTTGTAGCCAATCCTTCTATTATTTTTATGGATGAACCTACATCTGGACTTGATGCACGAGCAGCAGCCATAGTGATGAGAACTGTTCGCAATACCGTTGATACTGGACGAACCGTGGTTTGCACCATTCATCAACCAAGCATTGATATATTTGAAGCATTCGATGAGGTTGGAAAAACTGTAGTTTCGTAAGATTTATTTATTTATTTTGTTTCTCTGGTGAGTGATCTTCTGTTTCTTATGCACAGCTACTACTTATGAAACGAGGGGGGCGGGTTATATATGGAGGGAAGCTTGGGGTCCACTCAAAGACTATGATTGATTATTTTCAGGTTACATCCATTTACCTCTTATTATTTGGTAATCACAACTATTAATTTTTATTTTATTTTATTTCCTTATTTTACTTAAATAAATAAATAATAATATTAAATTTGTCCAATTATACTTATCTTTTTTATTTGACTAACATTATATTTCACACTTTATATACAAATTCTATTTAATAATATGTATTTTACATACGATCAGAATTTACTCTTCCTCAGGTTTTTTATATTTTATTCCTTTCCCTCATGAAACGACGAATTCTTTTGAATTTTACTTAAATGTCAAACATTTCATCTCTATTGTTTTAAGCTTACAATCTTTCTTCACCTGTTAATTGTAACCAAGCCACTAAATCATGTTTCAAAGCCCTTATTTTAGTGAAGAAGTAAGTCTCGATCAACAATTACTTGCACTACCAATCAAGTGGATATTAGTTCGTTTTGATTTGTATAAATCAGGATTATCATGACGGTGTGGTTTATGTTTGTCCTGGCGCCATTTTTCCTTGTTAAGGGGCTTGAAGGAATTCCTCCAATTCCAAGCGGATACAATCCAGCAACTTGGATGCTTGAGGTTACTAAACCTGCTGTTGAGCAAAGAACCGGGCTAGACTTTGCAGACTTATACAAAGAATCCGAGCAATACAGGTGATTTAATTGATACCTTTTCAGTATTCTAACCAAGATATCCCTTGACTAAATATTTTTCTTTTCTTTCAATCAATTATTGTATATAATATATTTGCAACTTATTATAGAGAAGTGGAATCTTCCATTAAGACATTGAGTGTTCCACCTGCCGGCTCAGAACCGTTAAAGTTTTCTACCACGTACTCCCAAAATCAGCTTAAACAATTTTGTATCTGTTTTTGGAAGCAAAATCTTGTATATTGGAGAAGTCCACAATATAATGCCGTGAGGATAGCCTTTACTACTGCGGCTGCTGTGATTTTTGGCTCTGTATTCTGGGATGCTGGTACACGGAGGTAAGTTTTTTCTCTGAATTACATCCGGCGTTCCATTGTCGTAATTATGCATAATTTAATCTTTTGTTATATATTTCTTTATTATTTTTCTTCCCCACTTCTATTCACTATATATCGTTTTTTAAATGCTTACTATTATTATTTTTAAAATTTTTTGTTGCTTTAGATATGATAGAAGGATTAAAATTTGGAAGTATTTAAGAGTGTAAGTCATTCGGATAGGTTTGTCGTATTAGTTGAAAAGTATGAATTATTTTATAGGCTTCACTCTTAATGTTAAGAGTTCATTAAAAAAATTTCGCCTAGGAAAATGTCTGGTATGTTTCAACATCTAGAAAATTGTTCTAATAATAGTCTTTTGACAAATGAACCTCAATGCCATCATTGATAGCCTGCTTTGGCTTTTTAGCATTTTCATCATACACATAAGTCTAGGTTAAGGAGGGGCCTGGTAATATTATTCTTCCTGAGAGCATCTAATGGTGGTATAAATATTCCAAATTCTTGTTTCAAGAATGGTTGCTTCTTCTTTGGTTGCATTTTCTATATGGAAGTCTTGAACCTTTCTGTACAATAATATTGTTCAGGGACTCAGTTCAAGGTTTATTTATAGTTATGGGAGCTCTGTATTCGGCATGCTTGTTTCTTGGGGTCAACAATGCTTCCTCAGTACAGCCTATCGTTTCAATTGAGAGGACAGTATTCTACAGAGAGAAAGCTGCAGGAATGTACTCTCCTTTTCCTTATGCATTGGCGCAGGTAACTGTCATGGTACTGAAGTGCATTTCGCAAATTACGGTACTTGTAAATCGAATGATGAGAATCTCATTGTCTTGGAAACAGGGTCTTGTGGAGATACCATACATTGCTGTGCAAACAATTATATTTGGCATCATCACATATTTCATGGTTAATTTTGAAAGGACAGCTAGTAAGATTCCAAGTTCCAGCTTTGCATGCCTCTTTCATATGAATTTAATTGTTGCATGTCTGTGTATAGATCTTGATATTTAGGCTTCTTTTTTAAAGTAAAATTTGACAGAAGTAATCTTCTCCTTTAGTGGAAAGACCTTGGAGATTTTATCATTAATTAGTTGAATAGCATATGCAAAAAAGATTCTGTTTTGTCAAAAATCACTAAGTGCTTGGACTTTCCGCTGGATTTTCTGATAATTTTTATTGATCCAAGAGAAAATCTTATAGAATGAGCCTCGTTATGGAACATTTACAGTCTCAATAAACTGGTCTCTCATGTATTTGAAAACAAATTCAGTTATGTGGTTTTGTTTCTCTTTGGCAATGCATATAGATATATTAACAGTGTAGAAAATTATGCTGAAACATATTCAACATCAAGATTGCTAACAAGTAAAAAATAAATCACATCACATAAAGAGACACAATATTTAACGTGGTTCGGCATCAATAGCCTACATCCACGGATGAGGAGATAAATTCACTAGAACATAAATATACAAGAGTACAAGAGATCACACACTAAACCTAATATTCTACCTAATACCCAATATTGGAGAGTCCTGAAACTATTCCCCGTTTCACCTGCTCTATCCCGATGTCGTTTACATCTCTTAATTTCTTCACTCTTCCCACATCCTTGCCCATACAAGGATGTTTATCCCCTATGTCTAATCTCTCTCATGCTAGAATTGATTCTCAACCTCTATATGTATAGGTTAATATAAAGATTATTTATTCCTAATAGGAGTAGGATTCCTATTTATTGTACAACTCTATTTTCCTATTCATTTCTACTTTTCCTATGTCTTGTAGAAGTCAACTTGAATTATGAAATAAGTCATAATCCCAACAATCTCCACCTTGGTGAGTATTCCATCTAAAGATCAACGACCTAAAGACCAAGTCACGTGAACAGTATCCGGTGAACAGTAGCATGCATGAACAATACCATGTGAACAGTATCACATGAACAGTAGACAACCGTGAACAGCACCACCTGCAATCATGAAAACTTCATCAAAAATATTATGTGAGAATCACTCCACCTACAACTTGTAATTGTTGTAGTCCATCTCTTTTGTGTATACACAATCTCAAAAATTCATCTTCTCCTAGTTCGCAACCTAGAGCTCTGATACCAATTTATAGGAAAAAATTATGCTGAAACATATTCAACATCAAGATTGCTAACAAGTGAAAAATAAATTACATCATACAAAGAGACACAATATTTAACATGGTTCGGCATCAAAAGCCTACATCCACGGATGAAGATATAAATCCACTAGAACATAAATATACAAGAGTACAAGAGATCACACACCAAATCTGGTATTCTACCCAATACCCAATATTGGAGAGCCCTGAAACTATTCTCCGTTTCACTTGCTCAATCCTGGAGAGCACCCTGAAACTATTTTCCGTTTCACCTGCTCTATCCCGGTGTCGTTTACATCTCTTTCTTCACTCTTCCCACATCCTTGTCCATACAAGGATGTTTATCCCCTATGTCTAGTCTCTCTCTCAAATCTTTCTCATGATAGAATTGATTCTCAACCTCTATATTTATAGGTTAATATAGAGATTATTTATTCCTAATAGGAGTATGATTCCTATTTATTGTACAACTCTATTTTTCTATTCCTTTCTACTTTTCCTATGTCTTGTAAAGTCAACTTAAATTAGGAACACAATCCCAACAAACAGTCCAACCTCAGTTGACTTCTTTTGGACAATGAATATGATACAATCTACTTAGTTATGCTATTGGATCTATTAATGAAGAGCATCGATTATTCAATAGAAATAGTTTTTTTTTTTCAACGTAGAAAATATGCATCGAAGGAAGTTTCTAGTTCACCTCTTATGATATTGTTCCAAAAATAGATATTTGGTTGAACTATACTGGCTCTGCTGGTTTATTCTTCCTCTTGAGTTGTTAACAATTTGTTTGATTCAACATATAACATGTCATATCGTCATTGTTATGTGCACAACTCACCTGATCAAGGAATAGGCATGGTGTTGTCTAGTTCATCAATCAATTTGCCTGGGTTTCCAACCTACAATAACACAACCATTTCCTTCATTTGCTCAAGCCTGTCTGCCTTTTCATTTTCTATATCTAATGAGAAAAACTGAATACTGTCCACCTTCGATGAACTTAGTGTTGAAATACACATTCCATGCATGCAATTTACGGTGGTAGTGTAGTCAATTTTTGAATGTTGCTGAAGGAAACGCCGAAAGGAAAAGACTTTTATTGGGAAAAAAAAAAGTGAGACCTGTTTGATTATCTTTATTGTTAATCTATTTGAACAATGTTTGTGAAACTGCAATTAATTTAATGAACGTTTCTTTTATATTGCAGGAAAATTTTTCCTCTATATTGTGTTCATGTTTCTCACCTTCACATATTTTACCTTTTATGGCATGATGGCTGTTGGTCTCACTCCTAACCAACACTTGGCAGCTGTCATTTCTTCTGCATTCTACTCTCTATGGAATCTCCTTTCAGGTTTTCTTGTACCAAAACCAGTAAGTATAACATTTCATCACATGCAAACAAGTTAATTAATGCTTTAAAAACTTTATGGAATTCGTTTATAATTGTCTTATGGGGAAATGCACCAAAGTTCTGTACCATTTTTGAAGCATATTTAGCTGAAACTGCAAGAAGAGTCAAAATGCAATCTCTTTTAAGATGATTAATGTTGTCCATGGCATGAAAAGGGAAAATTGATGCAACTGATTGTTGTAACCAATGTTTTTTTGGGACTGTATGGGCCCGATTCAACCACTGTTTCAGAGAAGTTTCTCTGCTTTTAACCAACTTGTTGCGCTTCTTGCATGTATTTTATCAGAATATTCCAGGATGGTGGATCTGGTTCTACTATATATGTCCTGTTTCATGGACTTTGCGCGGTATCATCACCTCTCAGCTTGGGGATGTCGAATCCCAGATTGCGGAACCTGGGTTCCAAGGCTCAGTGAAAGACTATCTGGAAGTTAGTCTAGGATATGGCTCTGGGATGATTGGAATTTCAGCATTAGTGCTTATCTGCTTTTCTCTCTTCTTCTTCAGCATCTTTGCCTTTTCAGTAAAATTCCTTAACTTCCAGAGAAGATGAATACTGGAACCACAGAGATACGAAACTGCTATATGGACATGGTCACTGATGAACAACCTGAGGAAACGTTGGCTGATTGAGTGGAAAATTTCTCTGTCTTGAAGATTCTAAATCTTGATCATTAATGCTCAGCCATGATAAACTAACTTTGTATGCTTGAGGGACTCTTCAACTGCAGAAAATTCTTTTCGAATTTTATTTCAACTTTCCTGATCACCAGATAAAAATTTAACTTCGCTGCCATTTAAACTCTGATTCGTTGATCAAAACAATGGAATGACTTTGTTACAATGGTTTCATGAGGATTAATCAAGTGTACTATTGCATTAGAAGAAACATATATAAAATGAACTTTAATAGTCGTTGATGTACATCGCTTGTGACTTGGGATGGTTAAATTTTACAAAATTCTCAAGTATTTTCTATGCCATTTTATTTTACAAAATATGACTTATATGTATTATTGTCTATTTGTAGGCAATTTTTCGAAGGGTGATTTGTATAATTTTTGGTTCCTATCCTATATAGAGATTGACCCAAATTTTGAGAATAACTATTTCATTATTACAATATCCTGGTAGATAATTATTATTTTATTTTAACAATTTTCATTTTTTTAATGATATTAAATTATATGAAATTGATTGTATAGATTTTATTAGAAGCGTAGAATTACACATACCCAATTTCGATAATAGAGTTGGTCAAAGAAACATGGAGAAACCAGAGCGGCTGCAACCCGTCTTGCAGCCTAAGAGTCATGGTCGGGGATATTGAATAAAGGCTAGTTTTAGCTAACTACCACTCCAAGACGAGTAAATAAGGGGGCATTTTCGTGGAAAGTAATGCATTTACAATTATTTAATAAGCAGATCACATATCATTGATCGGAAGGAAAAAGAAATAATAACTATTAGTCAACCATCACATGCAGAGATCCTGGAGGAGAACCTCCCAATAATTTTTTCTTCTTTGAGAGCCAATTTGTGGTGCACCACCACCTCACCTTCACCTTCACCTTCGCCTTCTTTCTTTCCTATTGTTCAATCAACATGGAGTCAAAGCCAAGTTTAAGGAACCAGCTTTTCATCTCTCATGAAATCAATCCAATGCGAGATTGTATCCAATGTGTCATACCTCATATTGAACCCAAACCGATCAGCTTTTTCTCTGGTGCCCAACATTTTCACAGGACAACGAAACAAGATATCCAAGAATTCCCAGTTGGCCAAATCTTCCATCTCTGTTTCAGTCAGTCCTTCCTTCACAACAATATCTTTCCATACTTGTTTCTTGTCACTCATGGCTGTTGTATATCTAAAGTCTTCCAAGAACATCTCCTGGGGCACTTCTAATCCTAACTTAAGTCCAATACTTGGCCAAATCTCCTTCCATGTAAATCTAGGCCCATTGATGGCATTGAAAGCTTGGCCATCAGCTGAACAAAAATCACCACTGGTGGCTGCCCAAATTTCTTGTTCTGCCACTAGCCGAGCATCTGACCCGTCAATGTATAACTCTTCCCAACATTCTCTTGTCCCACCAAACACAAAGGGTAGATTTAGATGTTTACAAATGGCTGCATAGACACATAAACAGCCCATGAAGTTGTACAAAGTCCTCTGAGAACAACCCATCAACAAGCCAGGCCTATGCACAGACCAACCCACCTTACCTGCTAGTTTTTCCTTGAGCAAGTCCTCTAAATCATAGTAAAAATTCTGAGTTGCACTCGCTCTTGGACACTCTTCACCATAGTATCGAACTTCTTTCTCGCCAAATGGGCCTTGCAATGACACATAATGCTTCATTCCCGTTTGGAGAGCAACATGCTTTAATGCCTTAGCTGTTGGAATAATAGCATTCAAAACATTGCACATCATGGCCTTGTTCTGCTCACAACACCTTTGCATATCCAAAACAAATTCGCTAGCCCAAGTGACCCAGAAGACATGAGTCACATCTTCTAAACAAGCAAGTTTTTTCTTAACTTCAAGAGGGTTCAGCAGATCACATGAGATGAAATGGTAATTACAACTTTGGATTGGTCTGATCTGATCAGGATTTCTGGCTATGCCATAAACCTTCCATTGAGATGTTGAGATCAACCTTCTTGCCAGCTCCTTCCCAACAAGCCCAGTACTCCCAAAGATGATCGCAACATTGTTAGTAGCATCTTCTGCTCCGCCAATATTGGAAGCTTTGGCTTCCATTATTAAAAAATTTGGATGTTTTGGCTTTGCTTGAGCTTTGAATAATACTTCTATATAGAGCTTACATATATATAATACATATATGTACAGTATCTTATTGTAAATGCCACCATTAAAAGGGTGGTCCAATAATACCTAATTTAAATTAATAGTCACTCTCCATTTTTCGAGGGAGGATTTCTTGGACCAATTCAATCTTGGCCATGAAGGGAATAATTTGGGTATATCATTTTATATATATAATATACTGCTAGTTGTTACCAAAGTAAGCAACATTCAGTTTTCAATGCTTTGTTTTGATCTTAAAATATGCTTCATGAAATTCTTCATCCAACGAATTTTACTTGGTGATTAGCCCTTGCATGGCTGCAAGGGTGGCAGATTTTGACTCTGGCCGTTAGTATGCTGGCACTGCGGTTACATACAAGATTTTAAATTACATTTAGTGAGGTTCAACCAAGCTTTGCCAATTTCTTCTCGATAGGTCCAGCTTTACTGTTGAATTTGCATTAGAAAAGCTGCCATGCTTCTCCCATGGCCAGCAAGAATTTAATTGAATATTTGAACTGATAGCGATTCCAGATCAAAGTTTCAGTTGCGAAGCAATTATCAGAGGTCAAATTATTTAATTTTTTATAGGTGGGGGCATACGTAACATCTAGAAAGTTAGGCAAGCTACACAAGTTAGGATTCTTTCTTACAGTGATTTTCTTGACCTTTTAAAAGGTTACAAAGGTTAGACCGGACCGAGGTTAGAATTCTTTCTTAATCTAAACTTTTCTAAATCTTTTGACACTAGTAAATTATAAAAACAGTGAGTCTTCTTTCTCTCTTCACCTTCTTTCTAATATTTTATGCAAACCCATAAAAATAAAGAATTAGATATTAAGTTATGAGAGTTGATGAAATGAAGTAGCTAGCTCAATAACGTGTTGGCAACCATGGAAATGGTGTTATATATTATACAAGTTGCCTACTGGGTATGAAATATTGAAGTTAAGCGAATATTCAATAACATAAATTATAAGATTTTGTGCGTGATTGAGAAATGGGAAAAGGATCCGATCAAGGGAATATTCAATAACATAAATTATAAGATTTTGTGCGTGATTGAGAAATGGGAAAAGGATCCGATCAACCCTTGACAAAAGAAATAAGAAATGGTGCATATTAAACCACGTATTACATAAGCAAAGCAAGCAAGACAGCGTTGCATGCACATGAAACTGTTGCCTCATGCCTGGAGGAATTTAAATTGGGATAATTTCAAATAGTACCCTTGTGTTTTGACATAATCTCAACTAGAAAGCAAGTTTATCATTTTCATCAACAAGACCCCTGAGGTTTGCTTTTTTTAATCAAGTGCTAATTTTAACCCTTAAAATACAAATTTGCCCCTACTAAAATTTTTTTTCCTTAATTTTAAAAAATTTTAAAGTAAAAATTTTAATACATATTGCCCCTATATATTTCCTTATTGATTTTATTAATAAGTAGAAATTTTTTTATTATGGGAGTAT
>JANLJB010031186.1:0-49523 GCA_026212285.1 Bursera cuneata
TCAAAATAGATAGTAAAAAGTTTTCTCCTATGATTTTTCAACATTGAACATTAATTTAAGTTGGAAGTTTAAAATGGAAGAATTCTCCATCATTTTGAAACTGATGCAACTCCATATTTGCTAGGTAAAAATGTTAAAACAACAAATCCATTCAATCAGTCATCTCCTATAACAGGTTGCTCTGGTATTTCAAAAGCATAATGGTGAAAAGAGCGATAAAATAACTTCATGGCAAACAAGGAACAAGAATTCAAGGAATTTCTAAGATATTAGAGGTATATAGATTAGAAGTCTAAGCACAGACAGAAAACAACAATCATATACTATACTTCAATTTAAAAGCATAACAATTATTAAGCTGTTTTTATCCTCCAAATAAAACAACTTTCCTCAATGTCAGATTGAACTTGTTCCTAAATGCATAATCAGATGACAAAGAGCTAGACGTCTATAGAGTTGCCAACCCCCAAAGCATCCACAACAAGGTACTACATCCTAACAGTAAGAGAAATTCTCATTGAGCAGATTTATTGTTTGGGGATAAATCTTGGTTATACAATTGTTCAGGGTTAAATCAACCTTTTCTAAGGCAAAAGAAAAAGTACTTAAGGACCAAACCAAAAAACACTTATTTAAGTGTAATATTTGCCACCACTCCCACAAGCCCCTTGGCAAAAATATCTCAGACTAAGTGCAAAAGGCCAATCCATCAAAATTAGTATCATGGAAGAACAATTTGGTGCCATCCATCAATTATATCGCACAACACAACACTACTAGATTCACCATAAGATTAAATTTTTTTTTTTGGTTAAAAATAGGTAAAAAGCCAGCTCCCTCTCCCCACAATTCGAACCCACCAACCATCCCCCACTCCCCCCCTCCCTCTCTCTCAAACGCACATCTGTTAACGGATAACCACTCCATGTGTAGCGCATTCAACACCATCGTGTAAAATAATTATCATAGACCTGTGGAGTAACCACCCATACTGTTAAGAGAGAGTTATACTGATACATCAATAACTTCAGTTCCATGCCTTCTAGTGTTGGCGGACCCAAACATACATAAATTTGTCATAACATGAGAAGCATATCTAAATGACCAGACTATATTTTCCATAATCCTTATAAATGGTCTCACTTTTCACAAAATTTTTGCCATGTTCAGTGGTCATTATATGGTTAACATAAAAATAAAAATAAAAAAGTTAAGAAATTAATAAAAAACAGGAGGTGCACCTAATCTTACACAACTGATTATAAATTTATGAAAGAAAAAAAAAAAAAAGAAGCTATCTTTCAAAATACCACGTAGTTTCGTTAATGACACTTTCAGAACCTCTCCAAAAATTTAAAAGAACCGTGTGAATATGACAACTCATCAATGAAAAATAGAACCTAATATTCATTGTTCACATAAAGAGTCCAACATGCGAATAAATAAAATATGTAGAAATCAATAAAAACGAAGATGTGCAAGTTCAAGCAAGTCTAGGGAGCAAAAAGTCTACGCAAAGACAAAAAAAAAATTAATTGAGCTGTGATAAAAAATAACCAAAAACTTCATGCTTTAACGGCATACTTCATAAAGGCTAAACAGATAGAAAAATTTTATGCACCTGATCCAACAGTTAAGAGGAAATCAAAAGGATGTAGCAAGAAAGATAGTTTTTCAGGTAACTTTGAACTAGATTCTAGCCATAACTCTCAGTAAAAATGCCTCTACAATCTAGAGCAAACACCACAAATATTTACACACACAAAGTGCTAAGCATTTGGCAATCGGAGAAAAAACAGTCAGAGGTATTACCATCGTGAACTCAACAAATGCAATGCGAGTTGAATGCTGATAGTCTCCAAGCAGCCTCAAGCGTTGAACCTACCAAACAAAAATGTCCCATAAGAAAAACTCAATAATTAAAAAAGCAAAACTATCAAGTCTTTAAATATAAGCTGATACAAACCTCCCCACAAAATGATTCAAAGAAGAGTTTGAGATCTGCTTGAGTAACCTACATCAATTGAATAAAGAAGTCACCACCAAACATGCCAGATATACAGTAATCACATGAAAATAAATAGCAAAACTAAAGTCTACCTTCTTGTCAATATTTGTACAGTAAATAGTTCTTGAGCACATCTCACGCTCATCTTCAGACTGAAAACCACAATAACATTAGAAATCCAAGTAACGGACAAAATTATAGATAGCAAACAAGATGAAGATAACAAAATGTAACACTTATGTACAACACAAACTAAAAGATAAACTAGGCAAGAGATAGAACAAAGGCAAATACGCAGAGGAAGAGACAGAAAGAGACAGATCAAGAGCAAAGTTTTAAATATTTAAGAATTTATCCATTCTCCATCCTTTTTTTCTTTTCTTTTCCTTATCACATTGAAGCCCTCAACAGACTTTACAGAACTTTGAGAATAAGAAAAGAGTCACTCGAGATGGCAAACCTTTCCAACATGGTAAAATACCAAAAACCTAAATCTCAACCTAAAATATGAAAAGAAAGTCAATAAAATAGGAGATCTCATATCAGCTTCTCAAATTTTGAGTGTAACACTGTCTTCTTTATTGCATCAAAATAATTTTTATCATAGAAAGGTAGAAAACGTAATAATCAAGCTCTCACTCTTGGCAAAAATGTTGGGTTAACAGGTGCAATCGCAGTTTTTGAAGGCAGCACTCTAACTGGATAATATCCAAGCATAGTCCCAGCCAAACTCAAAGCAGCCCTCGCACCTTCTGCAAGCATATTCAGTTGGTAACTTGGTAAATAAGTACAAGAATACATGTCTAACAATGTATATCAAATGCACAAGTTTGTGATAATACCTTCATCAGTGAACTCAATGAAGGCAAAACGAAGAACAGAGTTAGGATCGCCACATATGCGGCAATCGACAACCTGTTGCCCATCAGACAGGAAAAATTCCTGAGCATAAGCCACTATTATCAAAATGCAAAGTGAATATGATACAAATAGAACACCACTACCTGTCCACAAGTAAGAAAGAGCCCCGCAAGCTGCTCCTCAGTAACCTAGCATACAAAAAGCAGAGAAATAATTACCCAAACATCAGTGCACAAGAAAAACAAACAATAGACGCAAACAAAAATTCATAGTACAAATACAATAACTTGAATAAATAAAAAATTAAAAAAATTATTGCTCTTTACCTGTTGATCAATGTCAGATACGTATACAGTCCTCCTAATTACCTCATCTTGCTGCGCATTACTTGTTCTACAGTTTATCCTCCGCCTCCCTTGACTATAACCATTCCTCTTCTGAAAACCATCAAGAAATCATCAAAACCACAACTAAAATGAAAAGTCATCCAGTAATCAAAGACAGAAAAGAAAAAACTATAAACCATATAACAATATCCCAAAAAATCTCAGACTCTATTTTGGTCCGCAGAATCCATTTTCACAGCAACCAAACAGAAGTCAATAAATGAAAATGGCAACAAAAAAGGAAAACAAAAATAAAAAAGCGTACATACCCTTCTAGGAGTATGTCCATTGGCATTGGGAGTATTAGTTTGCATTACAAAATTGTTAGGATAGCCAAAGCCATTACCGCCGAAAAAGCCCTGATTAAGATTGAAGTTAAGACCATTAGCAAGAGATGGAGGCACAAATTCCTCAGCCATGGGATTCAACTTTGACAACATCTCCACCAAATCCCTCATCTCACGGTCCTTATAATTCTCAGCACCACCATTTTCCATCATCTGATCATCATCACTTCCATCCACAAACCCATTCTGCATCTCGCCATTGCTTGAGATTACTGCAGCAGCTATCTGATACTTAGAGTTGACACCACTCTGATCGTTGCTGTTGTTGTGGGATTCCTTGGTTTTCACAACAGAATCACTTCTGGGTTTGGAAGCATCAAGATCTTTGGGCACTTTTGAATCGGATGATACAACGTTATCGTCCAAATTCTGACTGGTTGAACCGATTTTAGCGCCGGCATTCTCAGAAACCGCCATGATTACAGAGAGGTGTAATCAAAAGGGTGTTTTTTATTCAGCACTTCTCCGTCAAAATCTGGTCTTTTAATCAACAAATTACGCGATGAGCACGATCCTTTCGAAAAGATTGAAAAAATCAAATTTTGATAAAAACCCATAAACTTACAGAGATTGAAGAGGACGTAATCGTACCTGTCTTATCTAAAAGGTTTCCATACGATGTGATTGATGTCAGGCTAAAAAAAAAAAAACAAACAAACCAAACCAAACCAAACCGGACCAAACCAAACTGTAGGAAAGACAGAACTGCTCTCACTCTGCTCTGCAAATTGGTGAGAGAAACGAAATGGTTGAAACTGAAGACAGCTTTTTTTTTTAAAATAATTTATTAAAAATATTTATATAGAAAAGAGAAAAGAGCAATGAATACGTGGGATTGGTTTGTTACAACAGAGATTGATACGATTGTTTTAAATAAAGCAAGATTAGGAGGGTTTAAGAGAGAAAAATAAAAACGCGAGAGAAAGGGGTGTTTGTTTTGTGTTCGTTCTTGGGATCGTCCGTTACTGCCACTGGCACCCTCTCCTCTCTCTGCCTTTTTGGACCTTCCTTCGTGTCCTCCCAAATTGATGATCCTATCATTCCATCATCACCACCATCCAACATACTCATCTCAAATTTTTTTATTTCTCTTAACATTATTATTTTTGAACTTCCTAAAAACTTAATTTTATTATAAAAATCATTCTAACGTATTTTTAATAATTTTTTATAAATTTCTTTCAAAGACCGTAAAATTTTATTGTAAAAATTAATTTTATAATAATTTTTTATAAAATTTTTTACTCTAAAAGTAATTTTCAAATATTATAATTTTTTACAGATTTACCACTTTAATATGGTATAAGTGTTTCTAAATTGTAATCAAAATATGAGAAGAGTAAAGGTACTCGACAGGAAATATTATCCAAGAAAAATAATAAAAAGGTTAAATTTTTATGAGCAACCATGGTTTTTTTAATACAAGATTTATATCAGCTTAGCCATAGGATGATGCAAATATTACAAGCAATCGTGCATTTGAATTAAGCAATTGCTTGCTTTCTCACGTTCTAAAAGATAGAACTCGGAATCTATGTGAGGAGTGTGTGCAATAGATTAAAGAGAACAAAGAGTAACAGAGAGAGTAAAAGATATAAAGAAAATAGATTTTTTCTGTTTGTCGATTAATCTTCAAATTGTGATTTTAGTATAATATAAGTGATTCGGTCCTTATATATTTCGTTAATGATCTTTACAAGCAAGAAACAAAAAGATTCAAGAATTTATTTTTTTTTAAATTATACTTTGACCGGTAGGTAAGTAATATAAAATGGATCCTAATTATGTCTTATAAATTTTATTATATATTTATGCACTAATTATTTTAATTTATAAGAGTGTTATTATAGGAAAACAATTTTTAATTTCCTTATTTTCAATGGTCATCCAAATGATGACAGCTAATAAGCATGCACAATAGTTAATTCTCTTAAATCAATTCATTTTAAAACCATTTATATTGAGATTTTCCTATTTCTATATATGTAAATATGAGATTACAGATAGGTGGATAAGATTCCTGTTGTGCCATAAAATTACGTAATTTTACTCAACCAAATCTTATCTTCAAACTCTTTTTAATCACACCAAAATGTTTAAAAGCTTACCTCATTCAGGTCTTCAATTGGATTTTAGAATAATTCAACAACCGTTTAAGGTATAATTATGTGTAATAAATTATAGAATCGAAAATTAAAAAAAAAAAAAAATTTTGATTTTTTGAACTCACATATAGTATTAACAAAAGTGGTAGAAAAATGGTAACCTAAGCACTCGGACCAGAGTTCAAAGCATGCTTAAATTAAATATCATTTTCTTTTTTGTGAAAAGGTAACATATTCAAAGTAATAAAATGAAAAAGGATATTTTTTTATTATTTAAAGAGTTAAAATCATTTAATTACAAACAAAAAGTTTATTTATAACATTTATTAATTTACCTATTAAAATTATTTTGTTTTTCATATAATCGGTAAGTGCTTCGATAAAAAGAGATACATAATATTATACTACATATACTTTGTATTATGTTAATGCTTAACACTTTCGAAGTCTAAAGTATGAATAATAGATCAACTATTTTTGGTAAACACCAAAGAAATGGATTGAAAAAAGACCAAAAAAAAAAGTGATATTGGGACCATTTGTGCTATATGTGCAAATAAAAATTGGACAAGTCCTTACACGGAGTAGGATCTCTTTCACTATAAAAATTATGTTGAAATTATATTTAATGATGTGTTTAAAATTTTTTTAATTAACAAATTTTACATAATTGAATATAGTATTTGAATGTCATTATATGATTTCTCGAGGTATAAATATATACAATTAGATATATGTTGAGTCTATATAAAATATGTACGCAATCATTCATGTCATATATAAAATAACTCTTTTCTCTTAAATTTTTTTAAATATCTTCCAAAGAGAACAGTTATTACGTTATAGAACTTTAGAGATTAAATTATTTTAGTTAAGGTAACGGACGCTACAAGAAATTTATGATGCTAGAAGTAACTACCATCGTATTGACTTCGGAGAAATGATACCAATTTAGTAATCATATGCTAATATTCTTAATTATTTAAATGTCATATATTAATTAAATATTATAAATTTTTACTAAAAAAATAAATGTAACCAATAGGGGTTCCCAAAAAAATAAAAAGAGCTAAAAGAAAAAAAATCAATAACTACAAAAGAGGTTGGTTAAGGTTACGGTGAACTATTTTGATTAATGGGTTAATAAACATAATTTAAAATTTTTTGGAGTTAAAATAATAAATACTTGACTTAAGAGAAAATTAATATATATATTTCGCTCGGGTTATTAGACTTTATTTTTTTAATTTAATTTTACATTGATTTTTGTAATCTAATCTAATATATATATATATATATATATATATGTCAAATTATGGATATATTTTCCCAGAGTTGAGCTATAAAATATTAATTTTCTAAGTTTCAAAATTCTAAAAAATATTTCAATATTTTCAACTGAAATAAAAACAAATGAATTATAAAATCTCTAAGGCAAACTTTAAGACCTAAAATATGTACATTTTTATTATTACAAAATTATTTGAGTGATTTAATTATTTTTAAATAAAAATAATGGTCAACTTAAAAAGATAATAATTTTTTAAAACTAACTACATCTTTAAAAAAATTTAAATTTTATAACAACAAACTAACAAATCGAAGCCGTTTTTTAATTTTTGATATTTACTTGGATAACTTTTTAAAAATCTTTAAGATATTGATCTCTATTACTCCATAATAAAAAATAAATTTAAAAACTGTCATGACATTTATATTTTTTCTGTACAGTGTTGTTTTTCCAATTGTGCATAGAATTTCTCCACTTAAAACTTCGGATAAATGTTTATCCACAGTTCCAAACAGTGCCGCGTATATTTTTAGTAACCTACAGCTGGATTTGACTGAAAGAGGGGGCATCGTGTCCTCGTCAAAACGTTGCCGTGTAGTCATTTCAGACTGTTCAAACTTGGCTTAGTCCATCATCATCTATGTCACGCATGGAGATTGATAAGATAGACATTGAAAAAAGGGCGTAGATAAACGTTTCCAAATTGATCACGTGCTGAAATTTTGTTTTTATATTAAATAAGAAGAAAAAGTCAAAGAAATTATTTAATACGCGATAATTAATGAAAATAATAATTTATGAAGATCTTGATGGCTTTCGTTACAAAAACATTTTGATGAAATGTTTTTAAAATTCAAAGTCGATTGCTTCACTCTTTGAACAAAGCAGGTCACATGATTCACCTGCAATTCTGCAAATGGTATGACTAAAAAAAAAAACAAAATTTTAGTATTACTATTACCTTTATTGTTTTATTATTATATCTTCTCTCTTTGAAAGAATACAAAATATCGTGGAAGGTAACCTAAATGAAATGTTCATTTTTCTAAAAAATTAAAAATTAAAAAAGCATTTAGGATATGTTTATTAATATTTTTTAAAATTATTCTTAATAATACATTATTAATTCAATTATGACACTTTATTTATTAATATTATTTTTCTCGCAATACCATATAGACGATATTGCGGAACTTCAACAATCTCTCCCTCTCGATAATAACATTTGTATGATCATTGGGTTGTCATTCATTATAAAGCGAATTGGTGATATAAGAACATAACCCAATTCCTTTATAATATGATATTACACCCTGCAAGATCTATTCAAAGAGCGATTTCAGGACATTGTGGAACTCCAATAATAGCATTATAAATGTTCTATAATTTCATATTCATGCATATCCTGCGTAATTAATTTTATAAGCACCTGCAAATTAAAAGTAAAATATGAATTTGAAGTGAAGAAGTGGGAAGCATTATTGTAATAAATAAATAAAACACATGATATGTTTTTTTGGCAAGTCTTGGGATTCATAATATAAAAAGCTGATATTTCAAGCATGTTTTTCAAATTTCATAATGGATATATAAAAAATAAATAAAATTTGAGAAATAACACAAGTAGTAGCATTAGATTTAATCATTTTATAATCGTTTTGAGCTTATTTTACTAATTTTTTTTCTTGAGATTTGATTAAAATATAAGTAGATCCCATTATACAGTACTTCATCAGAGCCTTTCTCTATAGGATATTTTTTTATTTTAGAATTCTATAGTTTTTAAAAGAAATTTCTACAAAACGTATAGTATGTTTTAAAATATTAAGAATAATTTATATCAGTATTTCAAATATTTTCTAAACAAATTAATTCCAAGCTCTTCTAATACATCGAGTTGTAATCTCAAATATTTTTTCAAAAACTACAAAACAATTCAATAATTCGAATTGTATACCATATTCTTAATGTTGAAATTGTATTAAAAAATTACTTTTAGAGAGAATGGAAATGCATTAACAGTGATAGTTGTTAGCTACATAGGTGCCATCAATTCATTTAAAAAAAAAGTGTTAGACAGCTAAAATATCCCTGTGTATGAATGTATTTCTTCCTAAATTTCGTTATCAGGATTGAATATGAATATAGTAATTACTCAAAATGCCAACAAAGATTCATTTTTAATTAGGTAAAAAACGACGGTTGTTGGTGGCTCATTTCTAAGAGCATAAAGCATCCAAGAACTTTCCTTTTCATTGAGAATATATTAGACTGCCGCATAAAATCCAATACAACATTCAAGATTTATTGGTTATTCCAATTTACTTGAAGAATAGGTTTACGAAAATGGCGAAAAGTCTTTAGACCTTTAAAATAATAAAGGTAAATGAATAATGTTTGTCGAGTAATGTAAAACTTTGACATATTTTATAGTAAAATTGTATTTGAAAATAATCAAATATACATTTCAAAATTTTTGAATTAGATTGTGCTATTTTGAAATTTTATGATATCTTTTATAACAATCTAAGAGATTGATTTATTTTCGGACATATTTTTTGATATCCGATAGGTTAATAGGGACGGACTATAAATTCGTTTACAATATATCTAAACTGGTTCAAATCCAACTCGATTAAAAAAAACTTTGATATATTTTATAAAAAAATAAAGTTAAACAAATGATGTTTGTCGAATAATGTAAAACTTTGACATATTTTATTATAAAATTGTATTTCAAAAATAATTAAATATACATTTAAAAAAATATATATCTATTTTGAAAACATAAAATCATACTTAAAATTTATATTAAATCGACCTTTTTATCAACGTAACAAGATCCTTTCGAATTATACGCAGGCGACAAAAAAATAATAATAAAAAAAAGGTTGTTTTGTCGAGTAAAAAGCCTCAACGAACTGGTATTATATCAGCGCCCCACGTATTGGTTCTGAAATTGATGATAGCCATGAAATGGGGCCCAGCGGATTTGATGGTGATCGACCGATTGATGAATGGATTAACTAGTCTCGATTCTCGACCGTTGATACGGCGGTGGACCACTTCGTGCGATGGGGCATTTTCAGGAATTTGATTACCTCGAAGAATTGTGAATGGGCGATGGTCAGCTTCTTGCCACGCAAATCACATTGATTCTTTTCATTTCGGGGAAACAATTATTTCACTGGTCCAACCCGAAAGTGACTTTTTTTTTTTTAGGGATGGCAGGATTCATAAATACCATCTTTAATCAAACAAAACTCAAGTTGCTGGCTTTAAGAATATGATAGTTTTATTAATTCGCTTATTAGACTCGAGATGGCATGGATTTTGTTTTCACAAATCTATTCTCCTTATGCAAAAGAAGAATATCACTTTATTTATAATATATATAATTAAATAATTTCACAACGATTTCATTACGTTTTCGTCTAACTTTTTATGAAAGAAGTACGAGAATGGATCTAAATTAAAAGATAATTTAAAAAATGATCACACACTACAAGAATTTAAATACCATGATTACAATATGATAAATTGACAATTCTTTTCTTTTATTAAGCGAAAAAACTAACATACCTTTCTTCATGTCGAGTAATAATGATTGAAAGTTTAGGAATTCTAACAGAGCATTGAGTTATCGAGCGTTGGAGATCGAAACCCCAAAAAAATAAAATTATCCATCTATAAAGCTGTCAAATTGTAGTTATGACATCTAAATTTTTGGACTGTGGTCTATTTCAAATCATTCCCTTAATTTGAATCATTTTTCTAATAATCCCTTTTTTTTTTTTATTAGGATACAATTATAATATGTTTATTTTTCAGTAAGCTACCCTAGTTGGGGGAACTAAGGTGGGGTTGGTGGACACGTGTGGAGGAGATTCTGTCTATGCTTCCCCTAAGTATCATTAGGAATAGGACATTGTAAGGCATTGTGTGGATTGAAGAGCAATTTTGGTCCCATCTCGTCTTATTGATCATCGTTAATCTTAGCATTTTTGCTCTGAGGCATACGCCATAAGAAAATTTGGAGTTATTTAAAGCTATGGGCCGGCCCACCACATGCTAATTGTTAAGCCCAACATGGGTCATAGTAGCCCAGCAAAAAATCTTGTCAAGCTGCAGCCTAAAAACTGACCTAAAATGGCCATTTTTTATAGTGACCAAATAACCTAAAAACTATGAAGTAGGAAAATAACTTTAACTAAGAAAAAAATTATTACTTAATAAAATCCTAATATAATCAAAATCATAATTGAATTGAAAAAATAATTCCAAATCTAATACAAATCAAAATCCCTAAAAAATCTCTAAAAATATATAAAAAAATTCAATTAATATTCATTGTCTATGAAATCATATAAATTTTAAATTTATCATTGTCTTATAACCTTTGCAAAATTTATGATGCATACTAAAATTTGTTGTCTATGAGATCATATAAATTTTTAAATTTGTCATTGTCTCGCAACCTTTGCAAAATTTATATATATAAGTAGCCCTAATTAATCTAACCCTATTATCATATACAAAAGAAGTAGAATAACGGGAAAAATTAATAATACATAAATTGGTTAGAGAATACAAACACTATAAAATTCTCTTGTAAGTTATTCATGTAAAGTTTGTGTAAGATTAGAAAGCAAGTGAAGTGTAAAAAGAGTTTATTAGTATCGTATTAGATATTTAAATAAGGGATAAATTTGTAATTTGAAAAATGTTGAAAAAGTGGGTCTCGTTTAGATCAAGAGTGGAGGCAAATAGCATAAACTCTTTTATTAGTTAGCTTAGTAGATTGGATTAGATTCTGTAAAACTCTAGCATGTTGTTGATTTCATTTTCATAATGTTACCAAAGATATCCTCAACTCTTCTAAATAAATTAAAAAAAAAAACAAAAATTATTATTTGGGTCATAGTGGGCCAGCAAAAAATCTTGTCAAGCTGCTGCACTCAGTGTGGCCATTTTCGACACAAATTCTTCGCTTAATTTTTTGCTGTAAAAGGATGAACACGATGGGCATGTGTGAGGATTTCTTTTTTAATTATTTTACAGTAACTTGAGACCAAAATAGCTATCAAAATAAAGGTACTACAAATTTCGCCACCATAATACCAATAATATCCTAAGGTCAAATTTGCTTCTAATTTATTAAAAAATAAACTTCTTGGAAAGCTGAATAAGGGCGATAACGTACTTTTTGTTTTTAGAAACGTGGTCGCCAAGGAATTGCTTCTTCTATCTTTGATTCTAGGACAATCATTAAATAAATAATAAATAAAAAAACAGTAGTAAAGCACATTTTCATATTAAAATTGAATAAATGTCAAATTCATAAAAACTTTCAATTTTATCCAAGATGAGATTATGTTACAAAGTAACAGTTACTTATCAGACTTCATACCAAATTCATTGTAACAAGTAAAATCTCTAATGAAAACAGAAGAATACAAGCAATGGAAAGATAGAGAAACACTTTACTGAATAAATATATTACAAAGTTCAGAAGTTACAAGAGAAGGAAAATTGTATTTTATAAACACTTAAAGCCTAACCGCATTCTTATCCTAGGGTTATCGTTGTTTAACATAATTAGCAATATAACAGTTAGGTTAAGACTATTCTATACCCTAGAATCCTACATGAAAGTTTCCCACCTCCATATTAACTTATGCAGCACTTTGTCCAATCCTCAGAATTAAAGTTTTGGACTTCTACAATTAGAATTTTATTCTATACAAACCCGCTATACATAAGTTACAGTCATGACAATCCCTTACCACACAACCTTGTCGGTAACCATCCACTGATGACACTTTTCATACTCTAACAAACAGTCAAGAGTGTGTTTGAAGCCTAAGACATCTTCCTAGTCCTCAAATAGTTAAATTTGAATGCTTGAAACTCCATTGGTTTGTGGTACTTCAACTTTGATGTGACACAACTTTACAATTATCACTTATATGACAGTATAAACTACAGAAGGGCATGTAGCTTACACTGGTGATGCAGAGAGCAAAAATTCTGGCTGTATTCTCTGTAGGAGAATCCCACAAAAGGGGCACAGGGATTTTGACATTTTTTCTTGAACAGAAGATTCTGTTAAGTTTTTTAAATCTACAGGATATCTAGGCATTATAAAAAAAGATGCCGGTGCCAGTTTGGAAGTCCATCTATGACAACACTTGCAAAACCATAGGGGAGAAGTAGGGCAAACCTGCATAGATACGGCACATCTTACTAATTTGTGTCTCTGATGAACTCCATCAATGTCTAAACCTTGGCAAAAAGCCACTTCTGGAGAATCAAAGGGGACTGGTGCTGGACAATAGCTACATTGTTCTTCCTCCACATATTTAGTAGAGCCAATCCTGTTGTTGAAGAAAAAATACATGGAAAGATAAGTTATAAGGAGTCGAGCATTTCCTAGAACAAGAAAATTTCCTTTAGCCAACATTGATTACTTGTCAAGACTTTCATGAGTAGAATTACGGAAAATCCTTTTCTGTGATGGTGAAATTTCATTTTTTTGTCTTTTTCTATCATTTAACGTGATGACTTAAGTTTTACAGGAGTAGCTCCATTTGAAATGGAGTTGAGCCTTCCCTCATCAGATTATTACAAAAAACAATCCTTTTTTTGTCTTTTTCTATTATTTAACGTGATGACTAAGTTTTACAGGAGTAGCTCCATTTAAAATGGAGTTGAGCCTTCCCTCATCAGATTATTACAAAAACAATCATATAATCATCTTTTGTTTGCTATTTTACAGCAAAAGCATTTATATACATTCATTTATAATAAGGGCTACTGTACCATACAGAATGGAATTGAAAGAGTACCTCCTCTGATGCTCTACAACTTCTGATGCAAGGACTTTTAATTGATTCCGTACACATTCATGATTATGTGTGACCCATTGCTTCATTTGTGCAAATCCATCAGCACACCATTGCCCAGGTTGAGGACAAGTTGAACTGGAGGTGAGACTTGTAAAAGCAGAAAAACTGATAGCCACAAGTCTTTCACGGAGTTCTCTTTCACTGTTCAAAAGTAACTCTATCCATACAACAATTTGCCCCTCTTCAGAGCCAAATAGTCCTAATTTCTGCTGTTTGCTGTTAATTTCATCAGCCTTCAGCTCTGATAGTATTACACATCTACAGATACAATTAAGGAGGTGCAATTGGCGAGAACTAATATTTGAGAGATTTTTAGAGAGGTCTGACAGAACCTTTTTTGTATAAAGGGCCACATGCGAGCCCAGATACAATGTCGACAGCCACTTAACCAGGGTAAATTCTACATACTTTGGTATAGACCGCTTGAAAGCCAATAATGCTGCTATTACATCCCAAATGACCAAAGGCTTATCTGGATCTTCATATTGTTTTAAAGACCATAGAATATTGCACTCCCAACAAGCCAATTCCTTCTCAGAAAAATCAGGAAAAGCTTCAAGGCAATACTCTGGGAAAGTGTTCAAAAAAGCATCTACTTTTTGCCCACCAATCCAGAAGAACTCAACAGCAGCCTTGTGAGCCCTGAGTATGTTTCCATAAAATTTAGCGTTCTATGAGAAAAGATGGGTAAGCAAGTAAATCAAATATTTGGCTTTTTCTCTTCGCCTGTTCTCTCTCTCATTTCAATTTTATAGATGCAAACAAGAATTAGGCTCCTACAATTTTTGAGCTCAAACCTGAATGACTAAAAGTTTAGCTCAAAATCATATAGGAGCTCAAGAACTTAGATAATATATATCATCTATCAATTTGTATACAGTAATTCTATGTAATCTATTATTATTTTCATCTATAAATTAATACATTTTGTTTATAATATATTTAAAAAAAAAAATAGTTTTAACATTGAACAAACTTAAGTTAACTGAACTTCACCTAATATTACTTTGAACTAACCTTCTGCTCTAGTTTTCAAGCTTGAGCTGAACTCAAACTCCGACCATTTAATCAAGTTTGAATAGCCAAGTATTCGTCTTGGCTTCTTTGTATACTACCTTATGGGGTATTATGTACGTCTTCAGTTTTCCGCTTTTGTTTTTTTTTTTGGTTGAATTAGGGAGACTTTATAAAATTAGTATTCCATTTCCCCAATACCTTATCTTTAGCCTCAAGACTCCAATTGTGTTTCCAGTAAATATCCCCATTTCTAAATTCTTACATACACATTATGCAAATGGTAGCTCTGATAAACAATTCAGTAGTAAAAAGGTCACTCACCTTGCCTCATACATGCGATCCAATGCATCAAGATCGAAATTGCGGACCTGTGTGTATCAAGCACGAATTTTTAGATATTGATTTATGGTATGACAAAATTACAGCTTTCATCATTGTTACTTATATGAACTAATCATAGCTGGATATAGAAAAAATAGCTATTCTGCTTCCTCTCATCATTTAATGGTCAAAAAAAATTGCAGCCATATCTCCAAGAAATGGTATTAGGTCCTCCTGGGCTTTGCATATGAATAAGGACTTTTGGATAAGTATGAGTTAATCCTCGTGGAACAACTGTCCATATTGTAGAATGTCCCACAAACACAAGGATTAAAAAAAAAATTCACAATTCCTATAGGACTTAAATTGTATCCTGGAAAAGAAAAAAAATTCAGCTAATGGGAAAAGGAATCAAACTTCTCCAAAAATGTATTAGTTAACTAGGCAAAAAAAGAAGAATACTTGATTTTCTAGGCTACATCAGAATCAAAGTTCTGTAGCACATCACATTACTTCAGGCACCATATGCTACTAATAAAAAATTGTTACACTTCCATATAAAAAAAGAAAGGAAACCTTCATTTCTTTTCATTTTATTCTAATAGCAAATAAATGAGTCTGTTTAGATAACAGTTTCAAATAAAGGTCAGATTGTGATTCTAAAAAAGGACAAAGTTCTAGTATAATTTGATACATTCAGAATTTCAGGAACCTCCAAATAATTCTGTCAAAAAAGAACTTCCCAGGAAGCCAAATATCTCTAGGTTTGAAACTAATAGCAAAGTGAAAAGATACTGGAAAAATAAAATATCATACCATTGCAACAACAAGGTTTCCAGGGGACACTGCCAAACCAAGGGAAGATATAAATACATCTGGCAGCTGCAAGGAAAATTAATTTTTCTTTTCAAATAGAAGTCTATAAGGATATATATTAAAAGCAAAGAGGATCTTTGATGAATATCATACTTTGGTGGGGCTCCTCAGACCCAGAATGTTGCAGGGAATTGGTACTTCAGAGAGGGAATTCTCATGTAAAATCCAGCTACGCACAAAATTATCCTAAAATCATTTTATGGAAAAAAGAAGAAGAAGGAGAGAGAGAAATTTTGTCAGTCTATTGGTCAACATTACAAAACAAAATTCAATTTTAACTTTTTCTGTTTTTGGTCTACTAACGATGGAGAAGAGACAGCTTATGTATAATGAAGCATGTAATGTCTTTTACTCGGGGTAAAAAAAAAAAAAGAGAGAGAAAAGTAAAATAAATCATAATCCTCAAAAGTTTTTTAGAGGGTTAATTGGACCTTCCCTGAGTTTTACAGAAATATCACTGAGAACCAGAGGATTGCAAAATATAAAACCTATGGTAAATGTATGTTAAATGATTGATGCCTAAGTAAGCTTCCTAAATTTATAGTCATGTCGACATCATGTATAGCAAGTCTCTTTTTTGACTATATTTTCCTCATTGAGACTGATATTAGTTTCTTTACTGACAAAGATCATTCTGACTAATGCAGAAATAATTCAAGAGTTGAAGTGAAAAACATTCTAGAATTTAAACAAAATTCAATTCTTTCTAGCAGATCAAAAAGCTTTTTTCCAGAAACTATTTGTAAAGTTTGCTATACCAGTTAGATTTAGTTAAGGGCCATTGTCTTTTCAATTAAGAAAAGGACTCAGGCTGCTTTGTATAAGCGCTCACATTCTCAGAATCTTGAGAGTTGTCATTTCATGTAAAAGTACAGCAGTTAAGGTTGAACTGTATCCAAATCCCCCTGCACTGGTAGGCTACCACCAGTTATTCTGTCTTTATATTAAATGAATCAGATTGCTGTCAACAAATTTAGGAAAAATAACCAAAATCACCGTTAATGCTTATAATCGACCTATTGTAACTTCAATTAGATTTTGCTGCATTGCTAAATATCCGATTTAATATCTTAGAGAAATAGTGCGTAAGAAATTGGGAACTAATATTGCCTGAAGACATTAGATGAGCAGATCTAGAAAAGTAAATTTCGAATATGAAAATAGTACGTTTAATCAGCAACAAATTCTGAATGTAGAACATCAGACAGAAGGCATCAAATCTAATATTGCTCATAGAACAGCTATCAGACTAGAGTCATAATTATTATATAACTAAACTTCCTGGAAATTAAATACCTGACTGCAGCTGTACAAGCAACATCCACCAAAAGCCCAAGCTAAACCTGTCACCTGATAAATCCTCAACTACTTAAAAATCATTATTGTGAGACATCAGAAGATAAAACAACAAGAAGAAACTTACAACTTGGTCATGGGCATCATATGAGCCAGCTTTATCAAATTTGTTACTAGATATGTCACATATCCATACTTCAAAAGATCCAGATCCTTTGCCAACTGCTAAGAGCATTTGGTGTGGGGACTGAGCAATTAGTGAGAGAACCGAGATTGGGACACTATTAACAGTTATAACCTATTTGAAAAAAAAACCTTCGTCAACTTTGATTTAATTCTCTAAATATTAAAATCAAATCTGTAAACAAAGTATGAAATACTTGACAGAATAAGAGCAACCTCCTTCAACAGAGCGAAGGGAACACGACGAACTTCTGGTGAATTTAGTAACTCCTCACCATTCCCAACCCAAATCCTCACACTACAGAAGTATGAAGAAACAAAATGAGTAGTAAATTAACCTCCCAAAAATTGGTAGGACACCAACTCATCTCTACAATTTGCAAAAGAGAAACTATTTCATGCAATGATGCAAAAACTTAAGTTATTAGTTATGGCACAACTTTATTTTCTTATGCACTTTAAGTGCCACAGATTGGACAATCACATTCTCCATGAAGGTCCTCCACAAGACTCATTGAAGTAAAAAGTTGATTATTGACCTCATAAGCCAAAATCAGGTACAAATTTTTTTTTTCACTTTTTGCAATGAGATTGGAAAAATTGAAGATTCACTAATTAAAACAGTAAAAAGGAAGCAAATAGTTCTCATCATTAGAATGCATCTACTTGACATCCATGATTGAGTTAGAACTGATATCACATGAAAAGCTTCATTTTCATCAAAAAAGTCAATATATTTTTCTCCTCTAAAGTGCACATTTTATGAAAAAGAAAAGGTGATGTTCTCATTTTTTTGCAGAGTATGTTAGATAATGGTTGAACATTACCAAGCTTTTCAACTGTACTTTGAAGAGGTAATCAGTGAAGAGCATTTTTAAAGCCCATTTTTCTATGAAACTCTTATTGCAGAGTAAAAGTGAGGAAGTAAAATTATAATATACTTGTGTATCTAACTCACCTCCCATCAGAACTCCCTGTAACCAACAAAATGTGAGGATTTGAAGAATCAGATGAAAGCAATGCCCAACTGATAGTTGTGATCCATGAATCGTGTGCTTTAAGGAGCCCTGTTAGAACCGCTGTACTAGGAATCTCCCCATGCTCAGTAGAGTAGCAATTTGGAAAAGGAATCCTCCAGAATGAAATTTGTCCAGATCTCGCACCAACTGCCAGCATAGAAAATTGGTTGAATGGACCATTTTGAGTTGGACAATGTTTGGATGACAATCGCAGCACTGGTGACCAGGCAACAACAAGCGAATGTATCATTGCACTGTAGGAGGTATATTGATCAGCAGTTATCAATGGGAGTGTGCCATTATCAGGTATCTTGTTGGCAGATTTTCCTCTAGATTTAGAAGCAGACGATTTCTTTTGATGAAAATTAAATTTTTTTAGCTTGTCACTATTAATCTCAGAAACCTGAAAATTACAAAAAAGAAGTAACCAAACACAAATTACTATAAATGTAAACCAAAACCTAATAATTTTTCAATACCAAAAGAAAAGAAGTTACATTCCGTATTAGAACAGAAACGCTACGTAGTGGGTGGGAAAATAGAGAGAAAATATCTTGGCAACAAAAGCCATACCATGGTCATTTCAATGGTGGGGCTAGAGCAAGCATTTGCATCATTGCTACTTCTAGAATCATTATTGCTGCAGCATAGTCATCAAAGAAAAGTATTGGTAAGTGCACAAGTATACCATGCAGACAAAAAGAGGTTCAACAATAATCAAGTAATATACATACATATATATATCCATAAAGTCTTACTGTAAAACATCTTTGTCTTTTTTCAATAGTCTATTAATTAATCATGTCTTTCATTCTAGGCCATTGGTTTTTCATCTGGAAACTTAAAAGTTTCCAGATGGTTTCTTTTTTCCTTTTTTGGTAGTTCCAAATTTCAAATTGTTGCCATTTCAAATAACCATAAATCAAATTTTGTTAGAAACAGGAGTACTACCAGCTTAAACAAGTTTATTACTTCTTTCAGCCTGCAAAACAAATTCAACAGAGAAGCTCTTGTTGAGGATTATCATAGAGTATTAACCTAGGATTATCATAGAGTATTAACCTAGGTGTCATGCCCAAGGAAGCATACATCTAATGGCCACAGAATTCTAGGCAGAAGATCAATAAGTCACCATCTACATTCTTCTCTGTAAAATATTTTTGCAACTAAACATGCCATTTTAATCATGACTATAATGCTCACCTAATTTCTCAATTATATATATTTGCCTACAAATAGTGATGCCTATAGAATTGTTGCACCTTAATTTCCCAGTTTCCAGAATCAAGGTAGCCAGAACGAGTCATTTTTTTCCACCCCTATTTGAATCATCAACCATCTTCTATCTCTGTTATACTTGAGATTTTAAAGCAAAAACATTTCTTAGGCCATAACCAGGCTATTCATTATTTCATTCCTCTCTTGTATCTATATGGCACAACAGAGTAGAAATGATTTTCCAATTTCATATGTTATATTGAACATAAATAAAGATTTGCCTACTCAAAAGAGAAAATTAAAATTAAAAAGAAAAAAGAAAAAAAAAGATATGGTGCAAGATAAACTTCCAAATGGGCACAAATTAAAACAGAATGTGCTGTTTACATTTCACCAGACACATCCACTCTTCTCCGCTTAGGCTTCCTTGTTGGCCGTGAATTTGGCATGTCATGAATACAAGCATGTTCTGTTGCTTCACCCTAGTAAGAGAAGCAATAAGCGCTGATTGGATTATATACATAACCAAATAGCAAGCTAAATAGTGCAGGAAAGTTTGAGTTTGCAAGAAAACACAAGCAAGGTGCATAAATAGATGGCAGAACTTACATTAGAAAATGCAGCACAAGTGTCCACCTCTCCAAATTTAGTACTTGCAAGGTAATCATATAATATGTCTGATATGTCCATGACCTGTGAAAGATTGGAGGAAGATAAAGTTGTAACTGATTCACAACGTCTAAACAACATCATGGATAGCTATGCCTATACAAATTTGTAGGAACACGAAGCTATTTTTGGGTTGACCACACAAACAAAGAAATAAATATAACATGATTATTGAAATAAAATAGCCAATCAAAAAATTATTGAAACTGAAGAACACACATGTGGGCAAGAGTTTGGTTGGAGGAGGGAAGAAGCAAAATGGTTTTTTATATTTTATAAGGTTGAAGAATGAGAAATTGTGAAGCATACAACAAACGTATTGTATTCAAGAAATACTCATACTACATGGGTCAAAGCATAGACCGCAATGAGACACCAGAAAACTTTTTAACCAATCATAATAAAGGTAACTGTTAGTGACCTCCATTACGGTTTGGTGAAACTTCACTAACACCTTTAAGGTTCCAAACATATTTGCTTATTAACCTGCAATTTGAATTTAATGATGAAAGCAGATGACAGATGTTAAAATTATAAATTCTCCTGAGTTAAAAAAAAAAAGATAAAAGAAACTAAATAATGATTTGCTTCTTCGATAACTTCAACGAAAAAAGCACCAGTTACAGTGGCTCATGAATTTATGCGGAAGTAATGAGGAACACAACATAACCAAGTAGTTCACTATACAGATTAAAAGGTTGCAACTTGAAAAATCTTTCTAAAGCTCAACAGTAATCTTATGCTTTCATGATGACATCCTATTTTCTTTTCTTTTCTTTTTTCTTTCTTTTTTTTTCCCCCAAAATATCTGCTTTCTCAAATCACCACAGTACCTTAGGTATGCACCATGGAATTGAGACTTATTCCATTTACCTAAAAAATCTACTAGTTAAGGGCAAAACTATCATGTAGTATTTCCTTGGTGCATACCTCTATCCACTCAGCACCAAAATCACAAAATGGTGGCCGATAGATCTTCACACGTCCTTCTGTGGTGCAAATAGCCAATAAGCACCTAGATAGAATTACATCACAAAGACAGATAAATGCTATTAGGATGTTTTTGTCATCAAATAATGCCACATGTACAATATATAAACTAATATGACATGCTCTTTTATTGGCCCATATCATTCATCCTTATTTATTGAGTTGACTTTTATACGTTTACTCTTTCATCTAATGACATAATTAATTTGTATATAAACTTTGTATGCCAATATTATTCTTTCATCATTAGTTTGTATTAGTTGTATTATGTGAATAGGTGAATCAGACAGAAAATGTCATAAAATGGTTTGAAACTTATACCCTGAGTTAGGTGCCATTCCAATTGGAGACCATGAAATTGATCTAACACAAGGATGGTGGTCTCGTCGTAAAGATATGGGCAACATGCAACCTCTAAGTAAATCTGTGAAAATTTTTATTTATTTGAATTCCATAAATAAAATTAAATAATCGTAATTAAACATAAGCGAAGGAATTGAATCATATTTTCATTATAATTTCTAACCTTCTCTTTTTACCAGACCAAATGGATATGGTTGTTCACAATTTGGAACTGTGATTAGGCCTCGAGGACCAAAAGGCAATGCTGGATTCTGAACTAAACAAACAACACGTTAAATACATAAATTAAAAATCCCTTTCAATTTTACATCTACCTGAGCCAAAATTGAAACAAAGGGCAAATACAATGGGCTCCCTATTAAAAATGTTAATGCTATTCTTCTAAGTGTTTGATAGAGTTTATTTCGATTAGTTAAAGATTTCCTAATCTTTATAGGACTATTTTTCCATAATTATTTGTTGATAAGGAATAGTATTGAAAACAGTCAAAAGTATCTCTATTATGAAAAACACTGAAAACAATCTGCATTATACTGAAGTTAAAAACTGTATTTGAAAACAGTTTCTGAAAACAAAATTGCCAAATTATGAATTATTTTGTAAATGATCTGCTTATATACAATGAACTTATTGAAAGAGACTATTGTTCCACAATTATTTGTTGATGAGAAATAGAATCGAAAACAGGTAAGTGCATTACTAAAATGCAAAACACTGAAAACGATCTGAACTATACTGAAGTTAAAACTGTATTTAAAACAGTTTCTGAAAACAAAATTGCCAAACTAAGAATTGGTTTGTAAATGATCTACTTTTATACAAATAAATTATTATAAAAAATCATAATTTCAACACTCAATATCCTTAGGCAACCAGACAGAGCAGGGAATCAATATTGTAATTTAATGATCAAAATAATTAAATAACACTGATTGAACTGTAAAAATGAACTCAAATAGGGAAGTATACCAGAATGATGACAAAATTATCAGAAGCGACGGCCAACAAGTTCTCGTCGGACCAGGCGACGGCGTTTGGGTAGCTCGGAGCAGCCACCAGTGCAGCCGCCTGGAATCGGCTGGCCATAGTTGCTGGTTTGTGTGAAAGTTTGCGAACTGTTTTGGAGGGAAAATTAGAGTTGGTTGCTTTGACACCAGGATTTTACGTTTAGAAGAGTGAAGAGCGAAAACCCTAGTTCGAATCGCGTTGGAGGCTAAGAGAGATAGAGATTTTTTGTTATGTTTTAAAATAGTAAGAATCCCAATTCGAATCAAGCTATGGACTAAAAAAAAAAAGAAGGGTATATGTAAGGAAAAGCAAAGTTGTTGGAGTGTTTTGATTTTTAGCGAAATCCTATTTTGTTTCGATTGTTGTCTTTTCTTTTTTTCTTTTTTATCCTAAGGTCATATTGGTATTAAAAATTATATAAAAAAATGTCTAGTGTCTAGGAGGAATTTTACAGGTTCAATTAAATTATCTTTAATTTCATAAATATAAATGCTTTGATAAATTAAAGTTTCATCCGATAGGTGATTAATATTGTTTAATAGCTCAAAAGAATATTAAATATTTGTCTAGATATCTAGTGAGACTCAGACAAATGCTCAGTGAGATGTTAAACTGTTTGGTTTCATTTCAAAACTCGACATTCTGCATATTTTAGTATTTTATTAAATTTCAAAATCACTTCAAAAAATTGAATATTTTCAAACATTTTTTTAAAAAACAAGTATATTAGGAGAAATTTAAGACCACCGCTTGTCAGATAGTTAACTATAGAAAAACCCTATACTTGAATATTAAAAAACCCAATGTAAATTTTTAGGAAAAGTTTAGAATTTCCCTTAGATTTGGCGTAATATCAGGCACACTTTGGTTTCAAAAACGTTCACAAAGCTTCCTATCATCAATACCTTGTTACCAAAATGATTGTATATTTAAATTAATAAAATTAATAAAAAGTAAACTAATAAAATGTTTAATTTTATTCTTTATCCATTGTATTCAATCATTTTGATTCACAATCATTTTGAAATTAACGAAAGTAACACAAAAACCTACGTTATTGTAGCCTTAATTTATTCCGAATGACTGAGAAAATTGACTTCCCTTAGAAGTCTTGTTTTTTTTATATTGGAACCATTTCAATTCTTCAACAACGAACTGGTTACACAAACTTAGCCACCTTGAGTTCCTTTCTCTTGTTTCTAATAACTTGCAGGGTATGATTCCAGATACTCTAGAAAACCTGACGTCTATGCAAACACTTGATCTCTCAATAAATGGACTTAAATGGACGATTCCAAGGTCATTCGGAAGGCTTTGCAACTTGAGTCAAAAGATTTTTCAAATCCTAGATTTCTTTTCAGGACATGTCTTTGTTGGCCCCTAGCTCTTGGATTGGACTGAAACTTAAAACTTTTTGGTCATTTCACTTATAAACTTGGGCAATTTAAAAATTTAGACTTTCTTTTTATTTAATAACAACATTTCTGGTCATATCCCATTTAATAACAAAATTTAGACCTTCGAACTTGAGATTGTTGGACCTTTCCTACAATCAATTGGATGATCATATTCCATTGAGTCATTTTGCTCTTTCTAATAATAAAAATTATCAAAAAATTTGAAAAAGTGTGTTCTTCGTTACAAAATTCATTAAGTTTATTGACATAACTAATGTAACATAATTTTCAAGGTAATTTCATATTTAGTGATTAAAATATTAAATTTTTTAAGATTTAACGAATGCTGTAAAGATACATATTAAGAAAATTAATAATAAAATAACACTTGAATTATATTTTAATTCATAAAATTCATTGCAACTCACAAAGTGTTTCCTCATAGTGTCTTATAACTAAACAATTACCTTTCATAAAATTGCTTCAAAATATTTTCGGATTTGTAATGTAAATCTCAAAATATGGACCTCGTGCATGAATTCAAGATCCTTGATGTGTTATGCGCAGTTTCTTGCCATATATTAAAAAATAATAATAATAAGGCAAAACTTTGCACAATTGTCATTTTATTGTTTCAATAAAATATGTGTGATGTTGGAAAAATTGCAGTAAATTAAATTCCATTAATTCAACAGCTAAGTATATGTACGCCTTAAAATATGTAGTATTTGTTTTGCCACTAATGTGTGTAAAAAGACGGATTTAAAATGCTCGATACATTTCAGTGTGCTTACAACGTTTTCCTGGTTTCAACAGAAATGATCAAATGTATAAAAGAAAAATCCTAAACTACATTTAATTAATTATATATAACAAAAGCTCTATGCCACGAAGGCATCATTAGTCTTATGAACAGTTTGATATTGTTTCTTATTATTTTTACAGGAAAAGTAATATAAGATGTTTAGAAATACTTTTGAAATTACTTTAAAAATAAGTTATTGTCAAAATAAATTGGTTTTCTAAAAAAATTTAAAAATAGGGACTGCTTCTACTTTTAAATTATAAAAAATCATAATTATGCTTACATAAAATTAAAATTACAAAATTATTTTTATCTATTTGCAACATATAAAATCGTGTTATTTTTCTATGGATCATTGAATTTATTATATTGTGACATATTATATTAAACATTATTTTTTACACTTAATATTTTTTGAGTTTAGCAAATATATATTATAATTATAAATTTATTTTATTTTATATGTATGCATTTAATATGACTTTATAAATTTTAAATTATTTTATAGATATATATCTATTTTGGAATTATAATATTAATTTTAAATTATTTTTTTGATATTAAATTAAATTAAAAAATAATTTAAATTTTGATTGACTATACAATTTATATATTATTCTTTTATTTAAGTTTTAAAAAATTATAAATGTTATATTTATATAAAATTATAAATTATTTGTATAGAAATTGTTAGAAATAATTAAAAAAATTTGATCATAAAATAATAATATTTAAAGATTATAAAAGTATATTTGATATATATCATTTGCATATAATAAAAATAAAAAAAACAACAATCTTAAACACTCTTATCATTTTTTTTAAGTAGTTTTTAAAAGACTATTTAAATTTGATAGAGTATTCGTAATGTTAGGCATACAGAGAATAGAAGACTATTTAACCGTTAAACACAAACTTAACCTTCTTGCCCTGTCTTGCTGCATCAGAAACCCGATGGAAATCGATCACTTGCTTGATATGAGTTTAACAAAACCTTGTAGGGGGCTTTAACTAACAAAGAATACCTCTTTCACTTACCTCGTTTTGGCTCTTCAAGAGGGTCACTTATGACATATATATAAATTAAATATTTGGGAATTAAAAAAAAAACCAAAATTAAGAAGCGATTTAAAAAATAACAAAATTTATAATTTAATATAATCTGTCTATCCACTTACACTTAACATAACTAAAATACCTCACAATCTTTTGATCAGGATATAGGAGTCTGAAAACAAAATATTAAACAATATTATTTTTGTTAAAAATCGATCTCAAGACTTCCCACCAACTCGTATTCTAACCAACTCAATTATGATAACTATTTATTTTTATTTTAAGGTAAACAATACATAATTTAGTCATATTACACGTAAATAGATAAGTAAATTATAGAAAAATAAAATTAATTATTTTTAAAATTATATCTTAATTTTGATTATTTTTTATAATGTTTTAGAATATTTTAAGATACCCTAGAACTTTCTACTTCAACAATTTTTGGTTTTCAGTGCTCGAAACCAGGTCCCCTACTTGTCAATCAATCATATCTGTAAGGGAAATTGGATTATTAAGTTATTAGGCACCAGTTTAGCCATAATAAAATAGGCAATTTGATAAGTTTGAAAATGAAATATATAAGATATTATATAGGAGTAAAATACTTATTTTAACAATTAATATTAGTCAAACATTAAAGTTAACAGAAAACCTAACAGCAGGGTTGTAAAAGATTAATTTTGTAAAGAAAGGGATAAAAATAATTTTAGCAAACTTTAGGGGCACGAATTATTTCGTTCTTTTTTTTTTTTAAATTTTTTTCCCCAACCACTAGTAAGGAGGTATTTTACTAAACAATTGGATACTGTTTAAAACTTGCGTATGTCAAAGGGCTTCGCAGCTATTATCCCCTGGATTGTGGGTCCCACGAATATTTCATCTCAGCCGTCCAAAGTTGTTTGTTTTTAACTACAAAATGGATGGATGGATTAAAATCAGCTCCAACTCAAATAATTCCGTCGCGCATCGAAGACAAACAAGGAGATTGTTTGCTTCTGTACTAGCCGAGGCACGACGACAAGAAGGCCAAACCCTAGCTTAAGCTCTCTTTCTCAACCGTTGAACGTTAGCGCACGGACGGCAGGTGACGTGGTCGGTCTGCAACGTTCTTCTTCAAGCTTTTAATTCTTCGGTACAATATTTTCATGTCTGTTTACTTTTTACAGCTTTTCGGATTAACTAATCGGTTCGGGTTGATAGATTTTTTTAATTGAGATTGTAATAATATATGGAAGATTATACTTGAATTTATTGTCTTAATATTTAAATTCTAAGCTTTATTCACTTGGCGATGTTTAGTTTGTTAGAATGAAATCATCAATTCACTGTTAAACACTTGTATTTTGATGGCCAAGAGAGAAATTTTGAATTGCTGGTGCGACGTGGGGAATAACTGATGACTTTGTGTGGCTCGTTTGTGGACTTGGAGGACTTCGATGAAGCGGATAGAAATCGACAAGAGCTTTGATGGGTGTTCTTTGTTAACTTGTTTTGAGTTTTTGATGAACTCTAGGGTGCAGCCAAGGGTTCTCTTTGTTTTGTGAATAACTTGTTCACCCCTCTTGGATGTGATTTTTATGTTTTAAAGAGACTGATATTTGCTCACTTCTTGTAACTGAGACAACTTGGTTAGAAGTTGTGTCGGTTATAACATAAACGAGTGAACTGCAAATGGAGTTTCATCAAAGACTCTTCCATGACTTGTTTTATGTTTTTACGTTTGAAAATTTTGAAGTAGAGAACCAATACCAAAAACATTTTCCGGCTCCGCTCGATTGAGATGTATTTGTATGGAGTTTGATTGTTTGACCTCCAAAATGTGAAAGGGGAGCTGGGTATGTATTGTGTTTCGTGAGGTTCTTGTTGTTCTCTTCTTTTATTTTATTTCTTTTTCCCTTAAGTTCTATTAAAAAGAGAGCTGAGTAAGGTAAATGCATAAATATATGTCAATCTTACCTCATTACATGACACAAATGCTTTCTTTATGATAGATCAAGCGCTTGGACAAATATGAGCTTTGCAATCATACATAGGGATTATAGAGAGGGAGTGGGTGAATCAGGGTGGACTTATGGGTTTATTTTTTATAATTGGAGATTCATGCTCACTCTCAGAAGATCTATACGTCTGCAAAAATTCATGGGAGGATGAGGAGCCCAAATTAAATTTCAATTTTATTATAGCTTTGGAGCATTCTGGAGCAAATGAGCAATGGAGCTTGTGGAGCACCGCTCACATGGAGGATTGCTCACTTGGTCTGCTTCATAGTTTTGGTTTTGTCATATTTTTGTTATCGTCAGATTACATGCTGATGATAGTCAGAATATCAAAGTGATAGGGTTACTTTGCTTGTAATTCAGGGAGTTTGTTTCATTACTTATATACTTCTTTTTCCTTGTATTCAGTGAAAGTTTTGCTTCTCTACCATCAGAAATGAGTGGTCGCTTTTCCCGTACAATCTATGTTGGCAACCTGCCCTCAGACATAAGAGAATATGAAGTTGAAGATTTATTCTACAAGGTTTTTGTTTAACATATTTCTGTGGATTTCTTTATTTTTGGCCATTGAAAGTACGGTTTGGTGATTTGGAGTAGTCAGTAAATTTCTCTTATAATATGTGCAAGCCTCACTTTCGACATTTCTCAGTTCTCACACTATGTGCAGTCTGGTGCACCGAGAGCAAGTGGGTGCAAATGTTTTAATTATGTATCTTTCATGGATCTGAATTTTGAAAGATCAGTTAACTCTTCTTTTATTTGCTATTTGATTGCTGCACTTAGGCTTCTAATTCTTGAAATCTATCTGTATGTAATGCTCATACTCATTGAATCCTTCATGAAAATTTTATTTAAAGTTTGTAGGGACCTATTGGTATATTTCTATTGTTATAATAGTCCTACTGTTGCAATATAAATGTTAATTTTTTAGTAGTAGTCCTAAATAATATTTTTGTCTTTGGTTGTAGTATGGCCGTATATTGGATATTGAATTGAAGATTCCACCCCGCCCTCCATGTTATTGTTTTGTGGAGGTATATTCTAACCTTAACTTTTTTTTTTTTTTTTTTTTTTTTTTTTTTTTTTTTTTTTTGTGACTGAATATGTGTTTGTTTGGATGGTAGTTTGAGAATTCTCGTGATGCTGAAGATGCAATTAGAGGCCGTGATGGCTATAACTTTGATGGCTGCCGTTTAAGGGTAATGGGAGGTTTTTATTTTTCGTGTGTTTTTGATGTTTGATTTCTTTTGATTGACTTCTCACTGTCACGACTGCAGGTTGAACTTGCTCATGGTGGTAGAGGTCCATCTTCAAGTGATCGTCGTGGAGGCTATGGTGGTGCTGGTCGTTTTGGTGTCTCACGCCATTCTGAATATCGAGGTGTGTCAAAGGATTAATGAATTTGTTTGATTATGCCATGCTGCAAATTTGGTCCATCTTTGTGTATATATATAATTCTGTTTGATATGCATGCAAGTAATTTCAGTTCACTTGTTGTTTGGTATGCAGTTATTGTTCGTGGACTTCCTTCTTCAGCTTCCTGGCAAGATTTAAAGGTTTGAAACCTCTAATACTTGTTAGAATCACTCAAGTTCTGTCCATGTTGCTTTACTGTTCACTTATTCGTAAATTTATTTCAGGATCATATGCGAAAAGCAGGTGATGTGTGTTTTGCTGAAGTTGCTCGTGATAGTGAGGGTAAGCTTTTTCTACGATCTATCAATTAGCTGGTTCCTTCCGTGCTTACTGTTGCTATTTAAAAATATGAGACCTGTTTGGGGGGGGGGGGGGGGGGGGGGGGNTCTATCAATTAGCTGGTTCCTTCCGTGCTTACTGTTGCTATTTAAAAATATGAGAACTGTTTCACCCCCCCCCCCCCCTTTTCTCTAAGTTATTGTTATCCTAATTTTAAATTAATTTCTTAACTTGGGCAAGGTGGGAGGATAGTTTAATCTGATTTTAGACGGTTGCATTTCCAAAAAGTCCACATGCTAGGAATTAACTGATGACAAGCTGTTATAACTATTATTATTGCTACTTTCTGTGACATGCTGGAATTAGCATTTAATTTTGTCAAACTCAAATGTGATGAGGTGGCCTTATCTTCATATAGGTTTGTGTGGTCTCTATTTTATAGTAGTGAAATAGTCTTGACTTTGTATTTTCTTTGTATTCAGGGACTTATGGTATTGTTGACTACAATAATCCCGATGACATGAAATACGCTGTAAGATGTTGAGAATAAGGACATCCTTTTTCCAATTATGTCTCCCTCTTTCTCGGGGTTTATGCGTTAATGTTTTCTACGTAATTTAATAACCGACATATTCTCCTGTTATTCAGATCCGGAAACTTGATGACACTGAATTTAGAAATCCTTGGGCAAGAGGGCGGATAACGGTAACACTTATATCCATAATATCTGTTTTTTAAATTTGGAACTATTAATTTTATTGTTTTCTTATATATTTTGTCGTTCTAGCTCTAATTTGACTTAGTTGATAATCCACTACCACTTCTTTCTGTATTAGAAAACTGTGAGCTTTGCCCCTACAAGGAGAGCACAGTATTTAAGTGGGCATGCAATTTAATAGTAGGAACATGGTGGATGTATAACAGAATATCGTGAAAAGAGGGAGAAAGTGAGAGAAAAGGAAGGGGAGAAAAACAGAAGCAGTTGAAAGAAGAGAAATGAGGGAGAAGAAATTAGGGTTAATTAGAGAAGATGGAGAGAAAGGAGAGAGTTGGAGAACATATATTATTATTATTAATGATGTTTCTCTTTTAAAGACAACACATAAGGCCTATAAAAGGCCAAATAAAAAAGTTGACCCCAAGTGTCAGTGAAGTTTTTATGCAAATAGAAATGATGGTTTACTGCAGGAAATAGAGGCCATTTTTGATAAGTTTGTGGCATTGTGTTTGTTATCAATGATAGGTGAAGAGATATGATCGAACTCCATCAAGAAGCCGAAGTAGAAGCCGCAGCAGAAGCAGAAGCAGGAGTAGGAGCAGGAGCAGAAGCAGGAGTATAAGAAGAAATAGAAGGTATTTTTTATTTTATTTTTTTCTTTTGTTGTTGTCTTTGTTTCCCCCCAAATATTGTATGCCTTAAACATCTGTTTCTGGATCTGAAAAAGTTTGATGTTTCTTCTGCAGTAAATCATTAGAACGATCTGTTTCTAGATCAGTGTCAAGATCTAGATCTGCATCTCCTGTTAAACCTTCCAGGTAACTTGCTTACAATCAGGTTCTATAGTACACTTTTTCCCTCTGTCGAACAATATTTTTATTAAGCATTAAAACTTAAATTTGCAGAGCAAGATCAAGGTCCCGATCTGTTTCTCCCCGTCATGTAAGTAAATATTCTGGTGTGAAATCTGAATATTATTAATTGGTGCCTTGTATGTATGTGTTTGTGTGTAGGTATAGGTAAACATATATACCAACGTAATATTTGAATTACACCTAATAAATAGAACCTCTTAAAAAAAGTGAATTGCCAATAAATTTTGCAATATTCTTTGTGAGGAATAATGTTTTAATAACATACATACATATTTGGTATCTTATGTCCAGACTGGCGTTTCATCACTTGAGAGGTTTATGCACCTGAATTTACTTGACTTATGTACCTCTGGTGATGTTTAGGTAGTTCCTTGTTTGCAATGTGGCCTGGACCAGGTGACAAGTAACAAAGTTTACGAATTTTAATTTCTATATGGTTTGCTAAAAGTTTTCTAAATTGAGTAAGGCTAGGATTGGTTGGCAGAGCCTATTGGTGTCCTTTATGAATGCTTTTGAAATTGACTCTTGAAGGTTGTAGCTGCTATATTAATTCAGTTTTTGTCCTGGTTGTAGCTATGTTACATATACAAGTCTTTGAAGGTTGTGAATAGTAAATTCACTGTCAACCTGTATCAATTATCTGCCAAAGTCTTTGTTGGGTTTAGTGATTGTTTTGTTTATGTAAAAATGATGTCGTAGAGTTTATATTTTACTTTTAAAAGCCAAACAACTTGGATCGAGCTAAAGAAGAGAAGGAAATTAATCAATAAAAACAAAACAAACATAAAATTAGTGCAGATAAGAAATTGTATTGTGATATCTGTCAGGATATCAGCTATGCATTTAGAGTTCCTTGAGCTCCTCCGTTAACTATAAATTTGTGATGCAATTTTTTTCCTGATTAAAATCAGTTGAGGTGTTACTAGTATCTTATTTATGGTTTTGATTCTTCTTTTCAGGTGCAGTCAGGTAGTGGCTGATTTTCAGACTCAAGTCCAAACTATTCGTGGCCTGCTCAGATGAGTTTAAGGGAAAGTGTTACTGGATATCTGGGTAGACTGTTACTTGGAAATGTTTTCATGAAAAACATTAGACAATAGTTATTAGTGCATGGATTCGTAATGTCTTATCCATCTATGAATTTTGTGAAATTACCGAACCCGCATATTTTTGTTTTGCCTCTCATGTTGTTTTCTGATCATCTTTTTTGTGCAACTGTGTTGCAAGGCTTGTGACCTTTCAGTAATAGATAGTGGAAGTGCGGTTGCTTGTGAGTTTTCTTAACATCGTTGTTTTTCCCAAATGGTGTTGGATGATGCCCAAAAGAATATGAGTTTGGTGTTTTTTTAAGTTTGTCTGCCATTGTATGGTAGCCCGTAGCCCGTAGCCCGTAGAAAGGCTTCGCCGTTGCAGGGAAGGCAAGGGGGAAGAATGGGGAAGACTTATTTTCCTACCCTTTATTTGTAAATTTCATTGAACACTTTACGAAAATAATCAAAATTGTAGAAGGTTTTGAAAAATATTCACTTAAAATTTAATAACCAACTGTTCTGTTTGGACTAAATTTATCGAGTAATTGACTATTACATGTAAATTTTTTAAAATCGTTCTATAATTTTAAGTTATTTCTCGATAGTATTCAATGTCTTACAGCATATGACACAAATCCAAGCAAGAACAACTCTTCTCTTTCAAGGTCTCTTATAACCTCAACTACTCATAAAAGCTTGCTAGAATTACACTGAAAATTGGGCATTTCTCTTAACCTTAGTACACCGAGAGTTGGTTCTTATATGGGAAGAGCTCTCATGACAAAACAAGGGAAAGTGCTGCGGATTGTGAAGATGGACGGGAAGATGTTAGAGGTCACAGCACCAGTACTTGTTAAGGACATCTTGAAGAACTTTTCAGGCTCGGGTATTGCTTTATCAAAGAAAGCTTTAGAGCATCTTCCGCCTGATTTAGCAGCCCAGAATTGGCAAAGTTTGCTATATTCTTCCCTCGCTGAGGTCTGCTGGGACTCCTACCCCTAGAGAGATGACATCAACAAAGGCTGACTGTACGGAACAACCAGCTGGTGGTGTGACGAGGATCAAAGTTGTCATGACAAAGGTTCCACTCTTCATTTAGAATTAATCTCCCATCAGAAATTTGAAATACAAATCCATCCCTTACAAGGTTTCCCAGAATACAGGTAACCATAAACTCCCAAAGCAATTCAGAGAACGAATCCGTTTCCAACTAGGAAAGAAAAGTGAAAAACAGGACACTCTCCAATACTCATTCAGAATGAGGAGAAATTTCATGACATCCTTGAGATTTGGATTAACTTTATAGACCAGAAGTTTTTAAAAACAATACTTTAACCCTCAAATTTCATATATTTCCTTTATCTTAAGGTAACTAATAATAGTTATTTTTGTTAAAAATATAAGGGTTAAAGTGATAATTTTAAAAATCTCTGGATATAAGTGTCATTAGTCCGAACCATTAGTCTTCATTATAATTAGAATAATGGAGAAAAAATCCGGCTTCAATTAGGAGAGAGTCGAAGTTTATATATGTTTTGAGTATTAAAGTTAATATGTATATAACCTCAAGAGCAAAAACTTTTAGTCCTTTCTCTTCTTCCAGAACTCCAAAACTCCATTATGGGTTCTTCTTCTGTGTGCTCCTCTACCATTGACAAGTTAACCGCAAACGCATCGATTGTGGAGCACATGCTTAACAACTTAAAAGCCCAGGAGTGCAGAGTAATATCTGAAGTATTTCAAGGGAGGTGATGTTGATATGGCACTTGTTCCAATTAAAGTAGCGTTTAAAAAGAAAGCACAACTTGGCGATTATTGGGAAGCCTACGTGACGCACAAGTATGCATCCGAGAACCAGTCCTGTCATTCATTTCTGGATTTCCCAGATCATTATCATGATGTGGATGAAATGAAGAAGACTTATGAGCGAATGGTAGTGGCACTCCAACAATGTTCTTCTATTGGAGCTGATGGTGCAATCAAACTTCTCAATGATGCATGGGAGGTGATTTCTGATCCCACCAAAAGAAAGAAATATGAAGATGAACTGATCTACAAGAAACTATCTTCAGTCAAACTCTAGCCGTCCGTGGATGATAATTGTAGCTTCATCATTATTATTGTTACTATCCGAGAATTGTAGTGATGAAGTCATTAATTAGCTTAAATTGAAGCTATTTGCATCCAAAATAATAACCTCTCCGCAGTCATTATTCTAAATATACCTTTATTAAAATCTTAAAAATGATTTAATTAATCAATAAAAATCAATAGATCAATCTTTAATTTATTAAAAAATACAATCAATTTTATATATCTTTTTTTGAAAATTTGATTACAAAAATCATTAATTAGTAAACTAACATACTTATTTCTTAATCTCACACATAGTTTTTGAATTTTTTTGTTGTTGTAGTCTTTTATTCAACAAGTTTTATTTAATTTTTTTTTGTCATGTTTAATCACGATTAAGAGTAAAATTTTTTATGTAAGTAGCCTCCCTTACATTAAACGGACTTAAATTTTATTTTTAGACAAAAAAAACCCTTGTACTTTCTTTTAACCATTATACTGAAGACAAGTGTGAAACAATATTGTGATTGAACTCTTCTGAAAGAAAAAATTTACCAGAAAACAATCTTACTTGGAAGGTGGAACTGGTAAAACCGTAGTACACCTAAATATGGGCGTATTGGGCCTAATGGGCCAATCTGAGTTGGTCTTTTCTCTCTTATCGACCACAATCATTAGCCCAAGAAAAAGCCCAATGAGAGTTGGAGACGGACATCAAAACCCTAATTCTAAGTCGATGTTTATAAAAACCCTAGCATTTCTCAAATTGTCTCTCCTAAGTCTCAAAGCACCACCAAGTGAAAGCGGCTACTCTCGGGTACATTCTTCCTCTCTCTCTCTCTTTATATATATATCTTTCTTTCTACAGCCTTTTATCAAGATCTCTGCCGCCGTTTTGGTCAACTTATTGATCTGAAATTAAACAAAACATCTGCAGATCTCTATATCTTTTGCGATAATGTCTCTCGGAGAGCTCGCCTGCTCCTATGCCACTTTGATCCTTCACGACGATGGGATCGCCGTCACCGTAACGTCCCTTCTTTTGGGTTATTGGTTGTTTGTTTATTTGTTTGGAAGTTGAAGAAATAATTTTTGTTTTTTGTTTTTTTGTGTTTGATAATAGTCGGAGAAGATTGCGGCTTTGATTAAAGCTGCTAACTTGTCGGTGGAGTCTTACTGGCCAAGTCTCTTTGCTAAGTTGGCTGAGAAGAGAAGCTTGGATGACCTCATCATGAACTGTGGGTCCGGAGGTGGCGCACCCGTCGCCGTTGCTGCCGCTCCTGCTGGTGGGGCTGGTGGTGCCGCAGCCGCCGCTCCTGCTGTGGAGGAGAAAAAGGTATTTTCTTTCATGCCAATACTTGTTGCTACTATGAATATGAGTCATATGAGTAAAAACTTCTAGCTTTTTGTTTTGGTTTCTGTTTATTCATCTGGGTTTGGTGAGTTTATTTGGAAAATAGAAGAATTGTGTGCTTATATTTGTTATGTTTTGCTATACATAGGAAGAACCGAAGGAAGAGAGCGACGACGACATGGGATTCAGCTTGTTCGACTAGGCACATCAAGTTCAGTTGGATTTTTTGTTTTGTTACTTTTCTTTTTATTTTGTTGGAATTTAGGACCCATCTGAGTGGTAGCTCAGTTTTGTTTATTGTATTTCAAAAGATTTAGTTTGAGCGGTGTTCAAATACATCGACCCTGTTTGACAAACGGGAATATTATCATTTTTCTTATATTGTTGGTCTTCTCTATATTGTTGCGATGGTTTCTCTATAATGATTTCAATTTAACTTAGATGGTATTGATTCATAGATTTTATGATTGTCTTGGTTGTTGTGTGTGTTGATGGTAAAATATATGTGAAATCGGAGTTAGAAAGTTTTGCATAATGTGTGTTACGGTGTCACGGGAGCATGAATTGTTGGACTTGAGATCTCAATTTTCTCTTCTGCTGGTGGTGCGAAATTAATTGGGGTCTTCTCTTATTCTGTCTCGATACAGCAATCTTGACTGCTATGTTATTTAGCAATATGTTTAGCAGTGAATTGTGTTTTGGTTGCTTCTTCGGTCTTTTCAGTCTTTCTTTATGTCCTTTGTGCATAAAACTCTCGAGGTATCCTGTGTTTGTGTTGACAAATAATGAATTGCTCTACCGTAATGACGCCCAAGGAGAAATCTGTAGGGGTAAGTTCACTTTAGCAGGCATTCTTGATTACTGGAAACACATTAGAGCTTCGAATTGCTCCAGAGGTTTTATAAGTAGTAAAATCGTTACTCGAAGGTGATTTTTGGAGCTTAAGAGTCACCAGTCGAGTAGATCGGGTGTATGTGCGTATCCATTAACAGCAATCTTTTCCAGTTTCCTTGATGGTTTGTGTTAAAGCCAGAAAACATATCCGTTTGATACTATTTTTCTGTTTATTAGGTCTTGGTAGTATTTTTCCGTTTCTTAGTCCTTTTCTTGGTGCGCGGGTTAGACACATAGATTAGGTGCCTATGCTGTTGAAACGTGACAACTATTTGTTATTGCTGCAAATCTTCTTGAACCAACCTAACAAGTTAAAACAAATTTAAATGCCTAAAAATCCATTGTTCGTGGGGGAAGAGCATATGAACAGCTTGAGATCCATCTTGATAAGACCCTCAAGCAGGGTCGCAAAATGTGTTAAATTCATCGTACACGGTGCGCAAATGATCTTAACTGGTGCTTTGTTCTAGCGTAGATTTGTTCCCTGCAGCCTCATTTAGCTGCCTGTAATTGCGATATTTAACGATTCCTCCTCCTCTTCCTCATCCTTTTCTCCTCTCTAACTACATAACTAAATTTGTTCCTGGACAAGTACCGGTCTGTACACTTATTGCAATATTCGGCAAGTCTCTTAATTAACGAATAGTGCTATTTAACCCAATTTAATGATATAATATTATTGTTATTATTATTTTTTTATTTCCTTGATCGAATGCAGCATTTGCAGAAAACAAAATATGGATGATGATAATTTAGGTAATGTGCCTGGTTTCTCTCTCTTGCCAAAACACGAGCTACTGAACCTCAAATTACTGGGAAGGACGTTTATGATCCTTTAGTTGTTTATGTTAAGGTCTCATCCTTCGTCAGTTTTCCTAGGTACTTAAGTTTCTTTGTTAACATAATCTTCATCTTTGTTAACCCGATAACAGTTTAGTTCCATGTAGACCATTTTATGTTTCCTTCCACACAAAATGTATTCTGCGAAAGAATTGGGTGTTATCCCACGAACATCCTCTAAATCCTCTATTTACAACCCAAAACTTTGGCTGGGCTGCAGCCCAATCCATCACCTTTCGCTAGTGCCATTTAGCCCAGTCCAGCCATCCCATGCCTGTGCCCATGCTTTGCCATTTGTAGCGGCTCTCTCTGTAATCTTTTCCAACCGTAGAACCAAATGAAGTGACATTTGTATGTAGTCTTTTCCAACTGTAAAACTAAATGAAGTGATATCTGTAGAAACTGTCAACTCACAACTGAACTGGTCATGGTGTGAAACATTTGACCCGTATAAGAAAACCGCGTTGACTCCCCTCCACGTTCTCCTATTTTCCACTAAATCCAGAACCGTTTTCCTCCCATCACCAATAAAACCACGACACGTACTCCAACGTTCCGTCCATCTTGGCTGGCTATTGCCTTCCAGCTTCGTCCAGAACCCACGACGACTTCCACGTCTTCTTCCAGAAATTTCCACTCGCCCTCCTCTTCTCCATCACTCCCTTTAAATACCCAGTTGCTCGGACTACCACATCGTCGTATCCTGTAAGCTCTAAGCAATCAAACACAAACACGAACACAAACACAAGCTCTTGCATTTGTTCAGACAAACAAAGATTTTTGTTTAGTTCGGTTTTCGAAGATGTCGATGATGTCCATGTTCAGTGTGTTCGATGCTTTCATGGCCGAATCGTTGAGCCAGAAAGTGAAGTTGGCGATGCCAAAAGAGAGTAATAGTAACAAGGAAGGGATGAGCAAGGGAGCAGCAGCGAAGGAGGGTGTTAATGGTAATAAGAGAGTGCCACAAGAAGGACAAGGACAGGGAGGACAAAATACGAGGACGAGGAGAGCGAGGTTTGCTCCGGAGTTTGATGGGGTTCACTGTTTCGAGACCATCCTTCCTTGTTGAGTTATATTTACATTTATTGAATTGATTGTAAAGTAAAGAAAATTTTTATAATGGAATTGATTTAAATTGTTATTCTTTTAATATATTGTTCTTCATATTTCCATAAATTGATTCATCCTAGAAAATGCTCCAATTCCATTCCTTTACTCAAATAGATACATAGTAGATATATGCATATGATATGATAAGAGAACTGGAGAGATTTTGGATCAAGTTAAGGATAAGGATATACAATCGCATAAAGCACGGTGTGTGGGCGGTGCCCTCCGTACGAGGTGGCTTTAATTCCTTCAATTAACCTCCTTCAACATCAAGGTAGCATTATCCTTTACTTCCTGTACTTGGCCCAACATTTTCTTCTTATAGACATCACCTTTAATTTGAATTGAGTAGAGTGCTACACATTCGATACACAAATTTAACGAGTAATTATTATTATCTATTCTTATATTTTATCATAATATCAATCATATGAGATTTTTTGTTAATTTTTTTTTCTGTCTTTAAGTATTTGAAAAATCTATTCTCAGGTCCTTCAATTAAATATTCTGATATTCAATTAAATGGTGTAAAGGAAAATCGATCTTTATTGATTACATAAAAAATGAAAGTCATAATACTATTATTTGACTTCTTATATTTTATATAATTATTTTATAAAATATTAATAATTTAATAACTTTTATTAAATGATTGAAATTATCCTTAAAAATATATATTTCTCTTTTATATATATATATATATTTTTTTGTGACATTATCAATTTATTTGTATATGATTGTTTTTATACTAGTTTTTTTATTTTGTTTATTAAATTGTTTTATTCAAAATTTGTTCTAATAATTATTATTTTAAAATTTTTTATTCTATGTTTATGGTGAGTATTGATGGCGTAACCAAATTTTGATTAAATTTTAGCTTGGTTGGTTTAGATTCAAGGAAATTATATATTTTTAATAAAAAATGAAGAAAGAATTTTTTTTACTTATTATAAAATATTTTATTAACAATATTATTTTTAAAAAATTATATTTAGATGGTTTTTATTTATTTTTATATTTATGTATTCATTCATATTTTGTTTTTATTAAATTATTAATATTTTATAACATAATTATATGAAATATAAGAAGATAAGAAGATAAATAGGGATATTATAATTTTTTTTGACAGTTAACAAAGATCAATTTACCTTTATACTATTTGATTGACTAACAAAATCTTTATTTGAAGGATTTTGATAAAAGATTTTTAAAAAACTTAAAGGATGCCATATGAGAAAAAGAGAAAAAGTCTCCTATAAGTGATATTAAGGTAAAAAATAGGATGGTGGTGATAATTATTCAAAATTTAATGTAACCTGATACGATAAACCATCATCTGAACGTTCTTGTCTGTTAATTTCAACGGTTACTAACTTTATTTGTCGATAATATTAGATTTTAAAGTGGCTGGTATTCCCTTTATCAACTGATTTCATTTCCACACTTTTCAATCAATTCTTTACTTCTCTTCAGCACCAAGTCATCCCAGATTCCTTTGCTTTATCTATCCATTCATCCCTTTCTCTCAGATACTATCTATGAAACCCCAGTTCTCCATTCAAAATATCTAGCAACATTTCTCCATACTCCCTAGAGCTATGGCTTCCATCTACTTTACATTGCCTGCTCTAGCTGCTGCAGCTGGGTTCTATCTCTTCGACAGACGCGACTCCAAGGTTTGTAATGCGAGACTGTCTTCCCAAACATAGATTTTTCAAAGAAAAATCTGAAGCTAAACTCTCTTCACTTATGTGCAGGCATTTGGAGGAGTGGTTCCAGCATCCATTGCGGGTGTGCTGGAAAAAGCAAAGAAAGATGTGAAGAACACTCAGCTGCCACGACTGGCTCCGCAGCTTGATGGTTTGCACAGTTTCGAGACCTTAGTGGGTCATTAGTTCTCTTCGGTCTGCTGCCGGGTTGGCTGCATCCTGCAGTACCGTTGCATCTCTCATGGTGGTGGCGGCAAGGAGACCAATGTGCTTGTAATAGTATCATCTCATCCTTCTTTGCAGATTTCTGTTCAAGGGTAATTAATTTATACCTGAAAAAGGATTGCAAATGTGAAATTTAATTGTACTCTGAACATACTCTATACATTATTTGGAAAATCATTTTCTCGTATCAACTAAATGAGGGATAAAAAGGTAGACAAAGTGCATATATTCACCCAAGAAACTCTCAAGTCTTCACGGCTAGGCTAATTTTTGACTTAAATTTTATATATACACTATAAACTGAGATTTAATCTGAAATATGCACTTGAAATGAACTATGCACATGAAATTTTATCGACTTCCATACATGTACGCAAATACGGGATCTAGAGTGTGGTTTGTATTAAAGAATATAGAACATTAACAAGGATTATGCTAATCCTCCAAACAAAGGCAAGGAAAAGAAAAGGGTAAAGAAAGCTCTAGAAAGTAGATAGTGTCGTTATCTACCGCAAAACAGCTGCATAACATTCCCTGACAAAATGAGTTCAGACATCATGCAAACAGCTTAATTAGGCAACTAAGAATCAACTTAAGGCAAGGACAACCGCAAATATGAATCATAAGAGGACCAGAAGAGAAATTACTGAAAACTTACCAGCAGGATCATAGCAAACGATACAGACTCCACTAATTCAGCAGTATTACCAGCACCATAAAGCATCAACACAAGGCACGACAGCAAAAAGCAAAGATCCACCAGCACTTAGCAATCAGAATTTGGCAGACTAACAAAGAGCCAAAAAACTCAGAACTATAAGACCAGCAGAAGGCTAGAAGCATCAATAAATCACCAGCTTTCACAACAAGCATCATAATCGCCAGAGTTCTGCATAACTTTAGAAATACTGTAACAAGCACCCAGCACTGAACAATAGTTCCAAGGCAGCAAAGCAGTTTGAAACAGGGCAGCATTAGAAAATAAAAGTTAGTTTTATGTAATTAAACCCTCTTTTGATAGCTTTTGACACATTATTAATTTAAAACAAAAAAGATTGAAGTTGGAAGGAGAACACTCGCACCTAAGAAAATATAAGAACTCCATAATATTTTGGTACTCAGAAATACAAAAACTTTGGATGTGACAGCATTTAGTTATGTGACAGTTGATAGGAATAGCAATGATTCCATAAAGTCTCAGGCTCCTTCAGCTTTTTGAGTTGAGAGTTTCAAATTTGGTCTGAAAAACAAAAAACAAAAATAATAATGATGAATCCAAAAGTTGGAATGTGAAATGAAGTTCACCCGGTACAAGACTTTTTTTTTTGGTTACCAGGATGCTCCGAAAAGAAAAAGCTAACAATAGCAAAGTTAAGAGATACCTAAAAGAAAACACATATAAATCCCAAATTATCTATTATTGAGCAGATTGGAATTCACAATAATCACATTTTTCAATTGTAAGTATCAATCAAATAAGATACAACCTCTCGTTTTTCTAAAAAGTAATTGATACATAAGGCTACTGTTGTATAATTCTATTGTAGAAAAAAGGAAAACTGGCTCACTTATACAAAAGTGAATAAGCCAGCCACCTACTGATGACTAGCGATCAATCTCAGCGCTCTAATTTTAGTTTCTTTCCCACATTGGCAAACCTTCTTGCAACGCCAAATATGAATGCCTTGGGCAAGAATCCTTGATCAAGACTACAAGCAATTACAATAGCTCCACCAACAATTAGGAGCTTTGGTATGTTCCTGCAAAAGGCTTCATCAGATTTAACTGTCACTTCATTCTCCGATACATCTTCAGCACCTTCCAATGCTCTTAGGTACTCTGGATCTATCTTGGTGTTGATTTGAGCCATAAAAGCAGGCTGAGAGAGTGGTGCTCCAGATGCTCTTTCTTTTTGGTATGCTCGTAATCCAGGCTCAATTTTTTTGACAGTTCCCCACATTCCCTGCCTTACGCCAAGCTTTGCAATTTCCCACGGGATACCCATATCTTCATAATGGAAGAGCATCACCTCAGAAGCAGTCAACTGGCCGTTACCTCTTGATTCCACTGGTTAATTAAGAAGATAGTGGTTAATCATTCATTCAAGTGAATGTATAACTAAATAGCATCCTGAATAAAGATATTAACACCTTTCAGTGGGATTCTGACAGTAAATATGCCTCTAAGAATCCTCTTTAGACATATCATCTCTTGGGGAATAATTCCATTATTCTAGTACTCTTATGTACTCAGACCACCAGCGATTCAAGTTAAACCTAAAACGATTTATCTAATTAATTGGTTAAAACATTAAAGAGAGACATAATCTACCTGCTCGAATGCACCAACTTGAGTAATACAGGTCAACACGTTTTGGTTTATCACGCCTCGGAATAGAATTATAGGGCACTCCCTGAAACAAGGAGGAAAAAAAAGACAAAACAGTCATCCAACTTTTTTTCTAAAAAGAAAAAGAAAGAAAGGATTAAACTAATGATAAAGAAGAGTTAAAAACAGTCATCCAACTAGAAACTCCAAAAACAAAGCAAGGCCAAACATTGAGAGCCAAAGTAGGAGATCAAATATCATTTTTGCATGCCTTTATCCTTGATCCTTCCTTTTTGACTCCTAGTCTGTCTTTGACTTTCAACCATTCAATCTTATAACCAGAATCATCTTCATCATTGATTCCTAACTTTTAGATGCACATACCATCTGGTATACATACAAAATAGATTTGATTCTACCAAAAGATGTTTTGAGGAGCTCAATGAAATATCATCATCCACACAGTATTCCCTGTCCCCATGCAAACATTTATTCTAGTTGCACAACATTGTCCTCAATAATTTGATCTCAAGTTATAATAGTTATGAGTTGTCTATTCACTCACAGCAAGAAAGTGCCGATAACCTAGCATGCATAAGCAACTTTATAATCAACAACCCTACTCTAATCCTGTGAGACTATCTCTTTTCATTCTTAACGTTGTTTTGAGGAGCTCAATGAAATATCGTCATCCACACAGTATTCCCTGTCCCCATGCACACATTTATTCTAGTTGCAAAACATTGTCCTCAATAATTTGATCTCAAGTTATAATAGTTATGAGTTGTCTATTCACTCACAGCAAGAAAGTGCTGATAACCTGGCACTCATAAGCAACTTTATAATCAACAACTCTACTCTAATCCTGTGAGACTATCACTTTTCATTCTTAACGTTGTCATTGGTTGCTAAACTCAAATGGGAAAAAATAAATGTCTGCAGAAGTTCCCCCAAAATCAATAACTGAATTCCATAGCAATAAGTGATATAATTCCATTTCCACATATTGTTTGCAATCAGTATCATCATTAGACAATTGAAAGAAAGTTTAAAATAATTTCCTTTCTCATACCTTTGTCACACAGTAATATGATCTTCCTGATTTCCATATTCGACGTCCTATTATGTATTCTCTGTCACTACAAAAAAAGGGAAACTGTGCTACAAAGCATGAGAACTGTTGATTATATGCAACCAAGAGAATTATATGCCAAAATGACTGCAGGAAGGCTCACCTTACGAATCCATTGTACTATCATGGTTCCTGTGGTGGCACACTCTTCTATCGTTGTCGACAGTGCAAGCATGTCATCCCACTTTGGTCTGAACGCATCATCCCAGAAGAAGTCCCTCACTATCTCTGGTGTGACATCATCAAAAACAGTTCTACTACGATATTGAGGAGGGCCATTCTAACAATCAATCAAAATAAAAAGATGATTTCAATCAACCAGAAAATTGAGAGAATTAAAGAAGCAAAACTTCTACAAAAGAAAGTTACTTCCCTGATTTAGCACAAATTTATTTATCAAAACATTAGATACAAATTAAGATTCATCATTCAATTATTAGTTGATACTCTTGAGTTATAATATAAGTATGAAAACCCTACCTTGATATCTCTCCGCCATGCTTGGTAGCTCATAGTTTGAGCAGAACGATCCATCATTTGTATCCAAGGAGGACCTCCATCTTTCATCTCAACAAGCTGCCATAAATATTCTAAATCCTCCTTGGTCACAATGTTGGACTGTTCTTTGTCGGGCTGCAACAGACTAGAGAAGTGCAATCAAGTTGTGAGTCTAATGCATAACTGGTTATTTCACATGCGCATGGCTGAAAATATTTTGAAATTAATGCACATCCAGATTGATTACATTATAGAGGACAGTTACTCATACGATTATGTCACGATGCCTATAGCAATCCAAAATCTATAAAAAATGTGACAACTTGCTTTGCAACAAAAACTTGTGAAAACATTACCAAAATTCAATTGCTCAATTATGAACCGAAGTCCAAAGATTTCATTACAAATACGAAAAAGTAACAATTTTTCCAGTGAAATCAAACAACAATTACAAAACAAAAGTTAGTACTTTTGGAACAAAAATAAGTACCTGCAATCATCATATTCTTTAGAGGGTTTTGGTTTCTTCTCCTCAGCACTCCCCGCAGCCCATGATTCAGAAACGGGTAACGGCAGCTTCAACGGGTTCAAACAAGGAGCCGAAGAGGACCCCTTTAAAGGAGACACAACCGACTTAGAAGATGAAGAAGGAGAGGACGATAAATGATGGGATTCAGACACAGAAGAAGAAACCAATTTTTTGTCTATCCATGAACATGCCCACTCAGGCTTCCAAACCCATCCAATCATCAACCCCACCAGAAACGCTATGCCTACAGGACCCAGAAACGTTATCATCTCCACACATGTTTCTCCCAAATGGATTCTCTCTAAAAAATCGTACAAACCCATAAATAACAAAAATTTAACATAACAAAAAGAAAAAGGACGAGGAAGACGGCTTGGAGGGTAATGAGATGTTTAAAAAAAATTGAATATTAAAGTAAAAAAAAAATGAAGATCACATGTAATTGGCGGCAAAACAAGAAGGGAGCCGACAGAAAGTATAGAAAGTTGATTAGGAGGTTGATAAGGACACAAGTGGTTGTAAGGAAGAGCTAGTGAGGGAGAGAGGGTTGGTTGGTTTTGGTGTTTTGTGCGTGACACGATGTCGTTTCGTGCCCAATCAGTGTTGTCCTAATATTTGGTGGAGGACAAGCTCCTATGATGCGAACTTGCAAGCCGAGTGAGAGTAGACGGTGACGATTGACGAATCGAAGACTGGCTGAGAATAATGACTCCAGATCAACATCAACTTGTTTATTTCTTTTGTTCACATTACCGGATTCATGCCACCGTAGAATGATTTAAAGAGTCTATATAAAATTTATTAGAATTATGATAAATTTTTATTATTTAATAAAAATATATAATTTTAAAGAAATAAAAAAAGACCTAAATAAAGAATATTCTCAACCAATAATAATATTTCTTGCTGTAGGCATGAGTCACGACAAGTCCACATAGTGAAGTAGTACTTTAAGAATTCGTCAAAATGCTCCACGTAGCAGTGATGAACTATGCGCATTGCGCACCACAGAACACTTTAGAACCGAACAGCTACTGGAGCTGGGTAGCTCCAATCACATTCACCTTCAAACAACGTTGCAATTCTCCGATCAATTCCTCGGAATCATAGCGTTTCAACTTCAGCAATGATCTGTTCGGTCTCGACCGAAAAGTCCGGTTCGAGCTGGCTCGACCGGCTCCGGTCCAACAAGGGTTTCCCGACCGGCGACGACCTCGACCTCGACCATTTTCTTAGAAACAATAACGACGACAATCCCAACCCTAACCAGGAATCAAACTCGTCGGAGTCGACTCAGTCCGAGAGCAAACGAGTTGTCGCGAATCGAAAGGCCGCGACGGAGACTTGCGCCGGCAATGGAGACGATAAGGAGGAATGGTTCGGTTTGATGAACAATGTCCTGTCGGACCTCTTCAACATGGGCGAGCCAAGTGCAAGTTACAGATTTTCCGGGAAAAAAAGTTCCAGGAAACAAAGAAAGCCGAAGCTTTGCTTGGTTTCGAGGGCGTGTAAGAGCAATGCGGAAGAGCAGAGTTCGGGGTGCGTGCGACAAGACGAAAATGCCCATGAGATGAAAGAAGAAGAAGAAGAGGAGGAGGAGGAGGAGAATGTGAATAATTTTGATTGCGGTGATGTTGAAGAAGAAGAAGAAGATGGAGAGAGAGGTGAAAGGGAGCTTTTTGGGTACACGAGAAACGAAGTGACTGTTATAGATACGAGCTTTGCGGAGTGGAAGGTTGAGAAGTTGGTTTACAGAAGGCGAAACGTTTGGAAAGTGAGGGAAAAAAAAGGGAAGTCGCGGATTGTTGGGAGAAAAAAGAGGAAAGCAAATGAGGTTGATGGAAATGCTGATGGGAAGAAGAAAGTTAAGGTTTTTAATGGAAGTGGAGGAGACTGTGCTTTTGCATCAAAGCATGTAAGAGTTTGTGTATTATTTCTCTCTCAATTTTCATCAATTGTTTGTTATTATATTTATTCCATTGATGGGACTTCATGAATTTCAATTGATTTTTTCTTTGATCATTTGTGTTAAGTTACTTTGGCATGCTTGAACAAGCAAGAATGACTATATTAGATGCCTTCCAGCTCTTGATATTTGCTGGTTAAAGTATTAGACTGCAGTGATTGTTTATTAAGATTAATGTGGACGAGTGCATCCCATTTTGTTTTGCTTTGGTATTTGGAATGTTGATGAAGTTTAAGTGGCCGAGTTTGATGTTTTACTCTTACTTTGGGCCGTGCAAGTTTGTAGAAATTTTCTTTTTAGTTTTTTAATATTTTTGGGTGAAATTTAGAAGTGTTTATAAACATGGTGGGATATATCAACAACATTGTTTTCATTCTTCTGCTTATAAGAATGTAATGAACATACATATAAGAACGATTTAGTGCCTCTTGAGATATTATTTTTCTAATAGTTCGGGGACTGGTGGAGCCATTTTTTATTTTTTCTTCTCTTATTACTATAGTTTCTTACAAATAACAAAAGGTTGGACTGTCATATAATGTTTTTGAGTAATATTGCATGGATAAATGTTATGTTTTTACTTGTGTTCCTGTTTGAAATTTTTAAACTTTCAATATGACTGAATTTTATAGTTATGGTGGTAGACAGGACTAATCAATAATCAGTGATATATTGTGCGCCATTTTTTAACTTGAACATCAAGTTACTACAATCTAAACGTATAAGTCTTTCGGTTGTACATATCTCAACACTTTTATAGGGATTTGCTTAGCTAATAGTTTTTTGTTTACGCCCTTTCTTGTTCTTAATATTTATTGCTTTTGATCTTCATCCTTGAATCATGTGACACCTTATCTTTGCCAAAGATTTTTATCTATAATGTCTGTAGAAGCAGTTCAGGATCTTGAAATAATTACCTTGCTCAGTTAAGATATCTAGAACTCCTTATCATGCTTTAGCTCAAAAGTGTATTTAAATGGCCATGTTCTTGTTGTATTGTAATGGAACATGAGCATTTGCTTGTCACGATGACTCTTGTTTTGATCATCTTTTGAAGGTACTTCTTACACCTCTCAAGAGGTCCAGGTGCTACCAGAACAATCCTTTCGTTTAGCACTTCTCTGGTTTTAATCTTTATTGCTAGGAACAAACTTTCTTTCAAGTGCTTTAGTATTGCTTCAGATGGTGTAATAATCATGCATAGATTTACACATTTAGTTCTAGTGTGTTTGTTTTGGACATAATATATTTAGGCTTTTTCTGTAGTAGGAACTTAGTTTGGCATTATGTTTATTCCGTTGCATAAATTTGGCAGAAATTTTGCTTTATTGCCCCTTCTGTAACCAAAAAATTGTGCTGTCTTTATTGACAGTACGGTTGGAGTGCTGTTCTTCCAGGATGATTCGTTATATGAACTGTGACTAGTTACAACCGGAAAGGTGCTGATTGACATATACTTCTATCTGCTTCATTTTTCAGGGGGATAGTCCTCAGAGGGACAAAGGGGAAGAAGTTGGTAAAGAGACATCAGATGATCTTAGCCAAGTTCCGAAAAAGAGGCAAGTGAACTTGCAACCCATCTCTCTCTCATTTTATTTCCCTCTTTGTTAAATGCTCTGCTGCGAAGATCAGAGAGGCATTTTTACTTATTGGATTTCTATTTTTAGGTTTCAGCTTCCCAGATTACCCAAGAAAATGAAAAAGGGTAGCTCATCCGTCATCCTTATAAAAGGGATGCCAACAAGCAAGCAAATAGGAGCAAAAAGTCCTAATAGTAGAATACCGGAGCTTGGAACTGAAAAACGTCAAGCTGTCTGCAACAAAGCTCTATCTACTACCTTCCCTATGCCAAAAGGATTTCGGGATTGAAATTGAATTCATACCATGTACCTCAAACCATTCTAATTATGTTCACCAATCAACTGAGATGTTGGATTTGTATCATTTGCAACCATCTCTTTGTAAAAAATTATCATATATTTTTTTGTTTAGAAGGAATTCATAGCAATAATTTTTCATTTTATAGTGAATGTTTACTTGTGGCCTCCTGTTGGAAAATTCCTGGACTTCAAATTAGAGGAAAATCTTTGGTGCAGCTGCTGCACTGCAGAGCCACCAATCATAAGGCGCGTGATGGAGCCTGACGCATTGAGATGGTGTGCATATGACATATCAAGATTGGTGACTGTATAAGATCAGTTGATATTTTAGATTTGGGGAATTTACTTTAAGCCCCCAATTACATTCGTCAAAAACATGTAGCCCCATAGTTATATTAAACTAACATTAACCCCCCAAAAATATAACAGACGTTAAATAAATTTAATTAAAAAAGGGTAGAAAAGTAATTACAGCCCTCCATTGTTCAACCTGCAGATGGCGGAAGGAATTCGCCAGGAGCACAGTGCGTCCCAGTTGC